>BSBK01010161.1:0-142500 GCA_027943335.1 Chamaecyparis obtusa | reverse complement strand
TACTAGAATGATAGGTAGCCAAAAGTTCAACATCCAAATCTATTTTTGTCTGTTCATTCATAGCACCGACTATACTAGCTAATTCTTGCAATTTGGAGGTTGAGGGATCCTCTATTCTCATTTTATTTTTCCTCCTAGTATAATGCAAAGGAAATCCCGAGAGGATTTTGTCATACTCTTGCATTTTTTGGTTTAAATAACTCCCAATCTTACCCCATTTACACTTGTTATTTCTTATTTTGCTACCTTTCTCAATAATAATGGTTTGATTGCTAGGAGTGGAAATAGGGGAAATGACATTTTTTCCCATAGTTACAAGATCATCCAACAATTTCTCTGCACCCTTGGCTTTATGAGCCTCTAGCTCAAGTTTTGAAGCAAATGAACCCCCAGTTTTAATAAAATCAGCTCTATTTATTTGAGGTATAACATGTCAAACTTCCCATGATAATTAAATTTATTAACCCATGACATGTCAAAGAATTAACACTCCCTTTTTGAACCTTATCACTCATTTGTTTAATAGAATGAAACTAGTAGTAGGGTAGTTTCATCAATTATTGATGCCACAAATGACATAGCATTCTGAGATGTTGAGAAAAAATATAAATGTACCTTTCTTCTCTAGTAATATACTGAATGATAAATTTAATGATGTCTACCCATTGTGGAGGAAGGTTTTTATGCACGATGCCTTGATTATGAATATACTCTAACTTCTCTTTATCTCTTAGAAACCTCTGTCTGAGTTATAGTAAATCAGTTTCTCTGTTTACATGCTCCGGGAAATATTCTTCACCCTCTTGCAAAAACCTAATAGCCTTTATGATGAATTGAATGAAAACTATAAAATATAACCCCTGCATAATAAAAACTCCACTGTCATTGAATGCCATTGCTAATCATGGGCAAATTCATTATCATATCCACACAGGGACTTGAAGAAGAAAACCCATTTAGCTTCCTTGATTTTTTTGTAAGCTTCCTTGTGCCTTTTAAGTGTAGTCATGGTGATAGGTTCCTAAAGAAGATGAAATCCCCCTCCTATTTCGACTATACCATATATTAGTAGGAAAACATAGAATAATTAAAAGGTAGAAGACGGAGAAAATAACTACCAATTATGATGACTTTGAAACACTTGAGCTAAGTGTTAAATTTTCCTTCTCACACACAAATGACATATTCATAATATGGCCAAATATTTAACAAGATATGCATTGTACCTTCCCCCTACCTTAAAATTTTGTGAAATCCTTGGTTTCCAAGAAGATGATAGTAAAAATAAAATGAAAATTAAAGGAAAATAATACATCATTGAAAGAAACAATATTACAAACACTTTGTCGATGATCAAAAGTTGAAAAGTCTGATGAAAAATGACCAGATCTGAATGCTAGAAACACATGCAAAGCATCCATCATGAATTCACCAAATTTTCCAAGCAATTATGAAGGAGTAGTGGGAAATAGACTGATGTGATAGTGACAGGCGGTGACAAGAAAGAGGACAACATCAACACAATGTGAGAAGGTAAAAGGAGAGGAAGAAATAATAAAAGAGCATAGAGGAGGAATAAATGGATGTGAAAGGAAAGAAAAAGTATGGAGTAGGAATCAAGATGTATGGAGAGAAGAGCCAATTGAAAGACCATGGTGGATGAAAACATAACAGTTAGGTGGAAAGGCCCAAGAAAACATTCAAGCACCCATCGCCAAGAGGAGAGATGAAGTTTGTGAAAATCATGGAAAATGGTAGAAAGGATGCCAAATGATAGGACCAGACCATAGACAAAGGTAGGAGGACCTCAAGTCACAAAAAAAAAATACATGAGGTGTTAGGAAAATGTATGTATCATACTGATAGAGGAAACTTCCTATCACATGTTTTTTGTTTTAATGGTAGTAGACTACCAGTGACCTAGTTCTTAGTCTACCATCGCTTAGAGATGTTATTAGCTTGATTTTCACCTCTAAGTTTACTAATGTAGGTACTATCTACCGACAAGTCACTTTTCAAATAGCAACTGGCCAATAATGCTTGAGGGTTTTCATTGTTGGATCTTTCATTGCTTTTTTAAAATAATAAATCAATTTATGAGGAGGCCAAAAGGAACAACATTAAGTTCCTTTACTACATCACAAAAGATAGTCTCCTTTGAAAGGGGCCACTTGTAGAGTTTCAAGAGATGGCCATTAATGAGGATACCTCTTCTTTTTTAGAGTCCATAGTACATAGGTGCACAACACCATTATCGTATACAACCTAAATTTCATAAGGCCCAAACTAGTGAGTGTGGAAATTTCCCTGAAATTCTTAAAATTGGGAGTCATAAAGTAACACCCAATCTCCAGGTTGGAAAGTTTAGGACCAAATAAAATTGGCATGCCATTTCTTGTGTTGTTGCAAAAAATCAACATGGAGAAGTGTATCTTGACACATTTCCTCTAAACAATGGACTTGAGACAATATTTATTTCGATGCCTCACTAAGATTCATCTCAATATGGAGAGCAACACAAATAGTCTTCACTTTGAATTCAATTGGAGTTACAACCTTCTTCCATAGAAAATATCATAGAGTGAATCATATGGTGGTATTCCAGGTTGTGCAATATTCCCAAACTACTTTAGGAAGGCATTCTACCTGATCTCTTTTATGCAAGGTTACTATCTTTGTGAGAATGTTTTCCAATTCTTTCTTGGTCACTTCCACTTTCCCATTGGATTGTGGATGATATGGAGATGGATTCCGATGCTTGATTTCATATTCTTGGACCAATGCCTCTATCAAGTTAGAGGTGAACTATGCTCCTTGATCTGTGACAATTTTGTGTGGTACACCATACCTAGTAAAAATTTCTGAATACAAGAAGTTATCAACCTTAGTATCTCTAGAATGTTTCAAGGATACCACTTCTACCCATTTAGTAACATAATCTGTCTAAACCAAAATGTATTATTTATTCTGAGGAGGACTAATGGGTCCTACAAAACCTAATCCCCATTTTTCAAATGGTTCAAAAGATAACTGGGGATGTAGAGGCATTTCATCAGAGTGGGTAGGATAACCCATCCATTGACATTTGTCACAATGCTAAACAAACCTTTTACAATCCTTGTGAAGCATTGGCCAATATTAACCTGTAGTTAAAACCTTGTTAGCAATTTGTTGTGTTGTGAAATATACTCCACAGGGTTCAAAATGGAAAGTGTAGAGGATATCAAAGACATTTTTTTGCAACACAATGATGCATAACATTATCAATTCTATTATGAAAAAGTAAACCAATGATCCAACTATATTTTCCACCGAGTCTTTTGAGATTTCATTGTTCTGGTGGACAGAAGTGGGGTAGAAATTTGTAGGTGACAAGGTAGTTAGCAATATCAACAAACCAAGGACTCTTCACAGAGTAGGTGTTCATCTAGGAATACATCATCAACTAGGTTTGGTTCATTTATATGTTACAACATTGATAGAAAACTAGCCACAACATTCTCTCATCTTGGTTTTTCAAGAATTATAATGTCAAATTCTTGCAAAAGAAGAAACCAATGAATCACACATCTTGTATTGATGCAGTCAAGTACGAAGAATCAAATTAAGGACTGTCCAAACTTGAAGCCAACACCAACACAATGGAATAAAACAACACCAAACAAGATCTAAAAGAAAATAGATATCTTTATTCATCAACTAATTGATTACATGCAATGTGTCAAGCTGTAAGGCCTTCTTGATTACAACCAAATACAAAGCAAGAAACAGTTCTACAAGATCACGCAAGATCCAACACATCTCTCAGCTAGCCCAGGTTTGCAACACAACAAGACATTGGTAGGCACTCCAAGAAAGATCTAAACTTGTGCTCGCAAGCCACCAAGCAATCTTCTTGTTCCTAAGCTTGCAAGCTACTAACTCTGCTACCTTCTATCCAGATCTAATATGATTCTAGATCTCTGCTCCGACTGTTGCCTAAACAACTACCCAAACATCCTCTTAAATACTAACCTCCAGCCACAAGTTGGCTTTAAAAACAATTAAATCCCAAAACCCAGTTGGCTTCCAAAATATACAAATATTAAATGCAACCACATTCGGCTCACAAATAGCCTTACAAATATTTAATTCATCAAGTCAGCCTCCAGATCCACATAAGATAATGCAACATGCCAGATCTAGGTCCCCACACATCCAATGGTCAATCCATAACTCAAGGAACATGACCCAAATTAAATGCACCAGTCGGCCAAGATGATTCATCCAAACAACCAAGTCGGTCAACAAGAACACTGAGCGCCAGTAAGAAACACTGAGACCCCGTTGGTAACCAAACACCAAGCACCATAACCACTGAGTCCCCATCGGTAACCAAGCATCGAGCACCAGGAACACCAAGTGACCATCATCCACCGAGCTCCATCAGTACTTCCAACTGAGAACCTTTACCATGACCACCGAGCTCCATCGGTGAAGCCAAAAAAACTTCAACCGAGAACTATCACCAAAGACCGAGAAAATCCAGCCTTCTATCGAGATCACCAGCCAAGTAACCGAGCCCCACCAAACAGTTATCGAGACTACCAGAATCTTTAGGAACTAAGGATGCCCCTACATCAGACACCTAGGGTAACTAAGAAAGTGTGTCCCACACTTTACTCGTTCAAGAAAATCCACCATCCACTTCATCTTCACACAAGGCTTGTCAATCCATGAAGCAAGGAAAATGCACAAGTCTATCAACCAAGTCCTCCTTGACCGATTTACCACCAACCAGTTAGCATGTTCAACATCCAGAACAAACTGAGCCTTCAACCCATCACCAAGTATCAAGTCAGAATCCCATCTCAAAATCTCATCACAAGACTTATCACTACCAACCAACAACTCAAGTCCATAATTAGAAAATACCATCTACACCTTAACACCGAACAAAAGCAATTCAGTAACACCATCATCATAAAGGTGTTCAACAATAGGTAACTCTTCACCAACAACATTTTGATCAAGCAACCCCAGATGCTCTGTAATTTCCATGTCAGGCACAACCGACTGAACATGAAAACCAATCTCCTCACGAGCCTCAACAAAGTTAATAACATCATCAGTAAGCACAGGTAACTCAGCAACAACCACAAGTTTCTCTACAGGTTTCATGGTAGAATCCACCAACTGACCATCAAAACTAATCTCACATACCTCCACATGTCTTGTCTCTCAGACTAGTCTTCTAATAGGCCAGACAACTTTCCTCTAGATTGACACGTTCCAACTCTAGTAAGCTCTACAAAGCTCAACAACACTTTCCTTCACAAGGTTCTTAACTCGATTTTCCACACGATTCAACAAATCCACTTCCAACCAAGAAAACCTTTCAGAAATCTTCATCTCCACCACATCACAAAGATTTGCAATCGCACTAGGGTTCAATCCTCTCGGGGACATATCCAAAGATCTTTGAAAACCCTTTGCAACAAACCCAACACCAACCACCTTGTGACAACCTCTAAGTTGTATGTAAGTTAGATCACAACCTACCACCTCACATGAACAACTAGGCCATGATTCCACAAGTTTAGTGCCATGGATCTGCAACTTAGATTGCGCACAATCTCTTCTCCAACCTTTCTCCAAAAAAGATCAACTCAGCTCTGATACCACTTGATGCAGTAAAGTATGAAGAATCCAATTAAGGATTGTCCAAACTTGCAACCAACACCAACACAGTGGAATAACACAGTGCCAGAAAAGTTCTAAAAGAAAACATATATCTTTATTCATCAACTAACTAATTACATGCAATGTGTTAGACTGTAAGGCCTTCCTGGTTATGGCCAAATACAAAGCAAGAAATAGTTCTACAAGATCACACAGGATCCAACACATCTCTCAGCTAGCCCAGGTCTGCAACACAACAAGACACTGGTAGGCACTCCAAGAAAGATCTAAACTTGTGCTCACAAGCCACCAAGAAATCTTCTTATTCCTAAGCTCGCAAGCTACTAACTTTGCTACCTTCTATCCAGATCTAATCTGATTCTAGATCTCTACTCTGACTGTTTCCCAAACAACTACCCAAACATCCTCTTAAATACTAACCTCTAGCCACAAGTTGGCTTTACAAATAATTAAATCCCAAAACCCAGTCGGCTTCCAAAATATGCAAATATTAAATGCAACCACAGTCGGCTCACAAATAGCCTTACAAATATTTAATTCATCAAGTCAGCCTCCAGATCCACATAGGAGAATGAAACACACTAGATCTAGGTCCCCACACGTCCAATGGTCAATCCATAACTCAAGGAATGTGACCCAAATTAAATGCACCAGTCGGCCAAGCCGATTCATCCAAACAACCAAGTCGGTCAACAAGAACACCGAGTGCCAGTAAGAAAGACTGAGACCTCATCGACAACCAAACACTAAGCACCAGAATCACTGAGTCTCCATCAGTAACTAGGCATTGAGCACTAGGAACACTGAGTGACCATCATCCACCGAGCTCCGTCGATACTTCCAACCAAGAACCTTTACCACGACCACCGAGCTCCTTCGGTGAAGCCAAACAAACTTCGACCGAGAACTATCACCAAAGACTGAGAAACTCCAACCTTCTACCAAGATCACCAGCCAAGTAATCGAGCCCCACTAGATAGTTACTGAGACTACTATAATCTTCAGGAGCCGAGGATGCCCCTGCATCATGTATGCATAATTTTTTTGTATCCAGTGATACAGTGGTGAAATTTGTTTATAGTGTAGACTAAAGGCAAGAAATCCTTTTCAGTAACAATATAATTTACCTTGATACCAGTAAAATTATTAATGATATAATAGATGGACTAAAAGATATTATCTTCTTTTTGTTTGAGGACAACTCCCATAGAAGTATCAAATGCATTAGTATGAATATGGAATGATAGCTCCCAACTAAGCCCTTGTAGTACAGGTGTAGTAATGAGTTTACCTTTGATTTCCATAAAGGATTGTTGGCATCTAGGAATCCATGATAAATATACATATTTTCCCTAACAACTCAAAGAGAGGTGAGGCAGTTCTACTAAAATTTTGAATAAACCTGTGATAATAACCAACATGTCCTAGAAAACTTCATATTTCTTTTAGATAAGTAGGTAAATGAAAATTTTGAATAATATATATCTTTTTAGGATCCACCTCAATGCCTATAGAAGAGATATAATGACCTAGAACAATACCTCTAGTCATTAAGAGATGCCTTATCTTTTTCGTATGTGTCACCATTAATAGTAAAATCATCCATATATACTTCTACATAGTCATGAATTAAATGAACAAAAATAATCAAGACTTTTCTTTAAAAAGTACCTGGGGCATTAAATAACCCAAAATGTAAGACATTGTAGGCAAATGTACCTATTGGTGATTTTTTCCACCATCAACCCAACATAGATAACCTATCTAAGATATTTTCATGGGATAAAATTTGTCATAGTGGGCTAACACATTATGTTTCTGGTGGTTAATGTGTCTTGTTATCTATGTTTCATAGTTTTACAAGAACAAAAATAGTGCCTTGCGAAATGGAGAAGGGTCAATAATAAATGCCATAGGGTGGGATAAAATGTCATGTTATCCCCTTTTTTCAATCTTGCAAGGGGGAAAATGGCATCTTTCAAAATGGCCACATGTCACCATTTTGTGGTTTCTTCCATCCTTCTTAGTGTTGTTTTCCTATGAAGCCACACTGACTATCCAATTAGGGAGCTTTTTGATCAACACTGGGGATTTTTGTGCTACATCTGGGCCAACCATTCTAATAATAAATCTTCATTAGTAGCTCACATTTTTATTGGTGACCTGGGTCTTTTTATATATGTGGTGATATTTCTTACAAGTGTGCAGGGTGGGATAACACATCATGTTATCCCATTTTGATAGTTTTTGCCAGCGGCTTGATTTGACTATTTGCGGCCTGAACACACCATCATGACTAACTATTTAATATCGAATGACTTCTCTTGGTCACGTAATACAACACTAGTGCATCTCCATGCTTATTTATTGATTTAAAGGGATATGATTATCCCTTTCATTTTTTAGATGCACTCTTTGGCCCTTTCTGTGACTTCATGGATGAATATTCACGTAGTGATTAGATTTCTTATCTGATTTTCATTTCTTTCCGCATCTTTAATCTAACTTAGTTGTGGTTGGGGTTTGAACTTCATTACTTCAATCTCAGTTATGTTTGAACTCTATAAAGGCAGTTTCTATATATAATTTATGGGGTTCTTCTCTGTTTTCTCTTGCAACAACATTATGCTCTGCAATTGTATTTTCCTTTTACCATATATTAATAAAATATTTTTTTTCTTCCTTATCTTGCCATTTAGTTATCTTGTGCAGATTTCTTGCCTTGTGCTGAATGTTTCTCTTTTACTCTTTTAATTTGTATGTTGTATCAAATGTGCTTATAGGTTTTGCATCATGAAAGCTTTTTTGTTTGCATCATTTCATTATTTCTAGTCTACATATGGTTTCTTGGATGGTAGAATAGAGTCAAGGTATGTGTAGATTAGGTTTTATTGATGTTATGTGTATTATAGGAAGAGAGAGTAACTGTGTTTCAATCTGGTGCATCACCCCCCTTTCCCTTTCAACATTTACTTCTCCCTTTTCACTCAAAGTCACAGTTTAGGTGCATACTGATTGTAAGGAAGCTGACCTTCTTTGGAGATTTATCCTTAAAGCACAAGTACAACACTTGGAGGTTATCTCAATGTTTCACAAGGTTTCTTGGGGGTCAAGTCCCAAGTATGGGTGAAATTTTTTGTGATAACATTACCCCATGGGAAAGTGAAGGTATATAAGTCTTGTTTTGATCCTCTAGGGAAAAACTGATTTGATTATACCTGCTAAAATAATCAAGGAAAGAGTAGAACTTCTTATTGTCCAAGGTGTCTAGGACCTAAGAAATGAAAGGTAGTGGAAAATGGTCTTTCTTTAGCCTTTTTAAGGTCCCTATAATCAATACATATCCTCTATTTCCCATTCTTTTTAGGTACTACCACAATTGAGGATACCCATTGGCTATTTGAGATAGGATAAATGAATCCTGCATTAAGAAATTTATGAAGTTCTTCCTTAACTATTTCTCATAGAAATGGGTTTAATATTCTCCAAGGTTGTCTCACAGGTCTACTTCCCTCATCTATATAGATATGATGTGTACATGTAGCAGGATGAATACCCCTCATATCTTGGTAATTCCAAGAAAAATCTTCCTTGTATGTATACAACATCTCAATCAATTCTTTGTATTGGGAGGTGCTCAAATTTGGATTGACGTTGACTATCTTACCAGGCAAAATTTTAGTGGCTTAAGACTATACAGGAGTATCTACAACAAGGATTTTTAAATTGGATGAAGATGTGTTAGATCTTACTATATAGAAAATGGACTATATATATAAGCATGTGGAAACAATTGATGCAAAGTAATAAAATGTTCAATGGACTATGAATTACTAACTAAGGGAAAGTTTTCAAATGGACAAATATCTCTTATACTAGTAGGAAAAATCTATTAGAGATTTCATGCATATATGTGTTGACATTGATGTCAACATATTTCTTTATTCCCTAATTTGTTCAATGAAAAGTTCTGAATGGTATGGACAATATATTGAATATTAGTTGTTGCAAATTTTTAGAAGTGTTATGGAGTTTCTTTACTTCATATTGTTCCATTCTTAGAAGTTCATATTAAGAATTGAAGAAGTTATGAGTGATTTATCAGAGGACATTTTTTTGGTTATTCTGATGATAATGATGTTGTAGTTCTTGGTTCAGTGAGGATTGGTTATACAATATTTTTGATTGTTAACCTAGTGGTGATTTCAAGACACGGGTGTGTATCCTAAACTTGGATGTTTCATAATTTGGATGCTGGAAAGCTATTTTTATTGAGTGACAAAGGTTGATGTTTAGTGCTCTTGATGAGTAGTGCAAAGGTAGTTGTGAATTTTGAGACAAAGATGTTTTTGTTGTTTTTGTGGTAATTCATGTTACTTTATGATGTTTCTATATCATTTCCTATTTTTTTTGGTGGATCACATTGGTTTATGTGATTGGATTCAATGATTTTTATATGATGTCTTGATGTTCTTATCCAACTTGATGGATAGCGTGTTTTGAAGATTTGCAGAGTGATCTATGGATTGTAGCATGTTCGTGGATGAAGGATTGGGTCCTAATTATACTTTTTCTAACATATATTGGATCATATCAAGGATTGTGAATTACTCTTTGTAATTAGGTCCCTATCCAACCTTGTTGCAATATGTTGATGTAATGTTTCAAAGATGTAATATTGTTATTGCGAAAGAGAGAGATGATAGATGAAAAGATATATCGGTGGATGTGCAAATAGGTATGAGTGGAATCTAACATTAAGTTATAAAAAATGTACTTCATTGGTTCTATATTGGCATATCAAAGATACTATCATCCATCTCATAAATCAGTGGATTTTTGTCCACAGTGGATTGTTGTCCATTTTGGGTTGTATCTCTTATTGTGATTTGGGTTGTTGTCCTTAGTTGTATTTGAGTAGTGAGATCTAGGTAGTGAGTATTAATGGATGTGCATTCCCATATTTTACCTTTAACAGGGTTATATAATCTAGTACATCATCTAGTGGGTTTGATCCCCACTGTGGTTTTTCCCTTATCTGGGTTTCCACACAAAAAATTTGGCATTATGTGTTCTTGTGTTTATGGTTCAGTACTTTAATGTTAACAACACGTAAAGAAGTTAAGTATTGTTAAGTTTTGGTTTTGATACAACTATTTTGGATACAATTGATTCACCCCCCTCTCAGTTGTGTGTGTTTCCTTATTTCTAATAATTGGTATTAGAGGTAGATCCTCTTTTTACAGCGTAATCACTTGAGCTGATCTGGGATGATAGCCTTTAAGAAGGAGAGTCTGAGATTTGATAGAACCAACTATGTTATATGGGAGGGAAGAATTATTACACACTTGATATGCATTAGAGAAGAGTATTGGTCTGTTACAAAGAAATATTACCAGCCTCCCATAGATTTGGCCATTTTTAGTGCTAATGAGAAGACAAAATTTAGATATAACATGAGAGTTAAGGAAGCCTTGTTGAGTGCCTTTGTGAGGCCTCACCCCGAGCCTATCATAGCCATTCAGTTCTACATTTGGGATAGACATATTTGATGATTATATTTTGATGCTCTATGGATTTTACTGATACTTTATGTTATGGTTTTATCACTTTAGTAGTTTGATGCACATTATGTTATGTTTGGATGATGATTACTGAGACATCAGTTTGAAACTTACATGTGTATTTTTAATTCTATTTAATGGATGAATTATGATGTCATGAGGATATTTAATTTGTAAATTAAATTATATATGTATGCAATGATTATGTTTCAAGTTAAAGTTAGTGATGAATTATGTATTTCATGATGAGATTTATGTAAGTTATAAATGAATGATTATGCCATGTGAAATTTTCACTTAATTATGATTAATTTATTGAGAATTATTTGATTATGAAAGTTATGGAATTTACATATATATTTCCTTGGACTGCTGATATTGGACTTGAGTGTGTAGGGAAATAGGCCATGGTAAATTCGGGGAACCATCGCAGAGACCAATGTGAAAATTAGTTTGAGCCAAGGTTGCTTCTAGTGAGAAGCCAAAAACTTTGTTGTATTGTATTTAATTCGTAAAAGTATGGTGCATGAATGTATTTGATTTATATGTTAATTGTAAATGTGATTTATGTGAGAATGCCCAAGTGGATATGCCACATGGTGTGTGATGTGTCATTTTTGTTTGTGTCACTTGACACATGTGTGTGTACTTGTGGCCATGACATGTCCACTTGGGGATTGGTTGAACACCAACCTAGGATGGTACCCTTTAGGATCCCCATGAAAATCACTTGGTTAGGGAGCTTGAGGTTTTGTCATATCAATGAATTTCGAATTTGAGCTTTGTAAGGGTTTTTGGGGGGCTTAAAAGATGTCTAGGGAAGTGTTAGGGCTATTTTTAGTAAGCCCACTTGATATACCTATGGGTAAGGGGTATTTTTTTCCTAGGACAACCCCATGTTGACCAAAAGACCCCTTCAAAATTTAGATTTTCAAAATGGCTGAAAATCTACTTTTCAAGCAAGGTCTTGGGTAGAGTTTCATCCAATAAAGTGGTAAGCCTTTGGTCCACCTTTTTGGACTACCTTTTTAGGAATCCATTTTTGGAAACCATGTAAGAAGCTTGGGAAAGTTATCCAATTAGAGTGAGATCCTATCCCTAGGAGAGTGTGTGGAGGCCTTTTTAGAGGGGACTCTTCTTTTGGAAGAGTTTGACACCCACTCTCTAGATTTGGAGACTTAGCTATTTTGGAGAGGACTTTGGAAAGTGGAAAAGCTCTTCATCAACTTTCTTCCATAAGCTTGGATCAAGATTGGTGGTATTCTTCATTTGCTTATTTTTATTTTCATGTTGAGAGGAAGACTTTTCTTGTATGTTATTTGTTTGTATGCAAAAATTTAGTTATTGTGTTCTTGTAGTGTTTATGTTTTGAGATCTTGTTATTTTGTGATAGTGGATGTTATGTGAATCTTGAGCTTGTTGTAGTGCAAGATTTCTTTGCATTGTAAATGTGTAGTTTCTTTTGTTAGTTCTTGAAGTTTTCTTGTATGTGTTGTAGTGTTTGTTGAGGGAGTTCTCAAGGCCATACTCATCCTTGTGAGGGAAGAGTAGCTTTGGGGGTGAAGGGATTTTTGGGACATTCAAGGGTGTAGAGTCTCTCCTTGGATAGGAGAGGGATGAAACATGGATGTATGGGCTCCATGTAGCCATCTTTTTTATTTGTTTTGAATATTGGGGGTCATAAAGAGATTGTAAGATTGTGTTTGTGGTGAAATATACATGATGAGGAAGCCAAGTGATGGCTTAAATCTTATCATGAGATGTGCTTTCTCCTCTTGAGTATGGTTCCACCTTCACCCCTATTTTGAGTCATTTTGAGACTCTTTGTGTTAACCTTGGAAGGGAGATTTCATTATGTTTTATGTTGTATGTTGTTGTTTTTTTGAGTTTTCTTGATTGTCTCCTTGTCTTTGTGATGGTTCCCCTAGTTCGGGGGTGGCTTTTTAGAAGCCTAGGATGGGAGGTGAGCATCCCATGACCTACATTTATGTTTACTTGCAGGTTTGGAAGCCATTGAAGATGTCATGTAGAAGTGTACGCTTGAAGAAAATTTTGATGATACTTTCAGATTTGAGTTGTATCACTTATGTTTTGTGTTTAATGTTATTGTAAGGGAATCTTGTGAATCCCATGAGTTCAATGTATATTGTAATGGAGTATCACTCCAAACCTTGTGCTTGTATCAAGTGTTGTTGTATTTAAGTTTTGAGAAAATGTATGGTTCTACTTTGATAGTTTTATGTTCATATAGTGAAGGTTGGTCAAAGGAAGATTTCTATGTATTCATGTTATATTGAATAAGTGAAGGACAATGTAATTATCATTTGAAAGATTAAGGACTGTAGGAATAGTTTTGTGCAGGCATTGTTTACTTAATGATAAGAACTTTATGTAGTCATGTTGTAAGATTTTAAGAAAGAAAAGTATTTGAAATATCTTTATAGTTCTATTGCAAGTTTTCATTTGAATAAAGAGATTAGTGATAAGCAAGGAAATGATTCAATTCATTTTATCTCTGTCCATGCTATTGTTTTGGTATTCCTATGGCAGTAGATTTTGTGTTGAAATTAATGCACTCAAGAAAAGTAAATGTAAGCATGTTAGACAAATTTTCCTTGAATCTTTTTATCTATTAATCCCTCATGTTAGTTAAATAAGAGTAGACTTGTAAATAGAAAGTGAGAAGAAATCAAAATGAACAAACAAGTGAAAACAAATAAGAAAAAAGTTGAAAAAGAGACCTACAGGTCTCTGAAAAATGTATGGGAAAATTTTTCCATACGTTTTCTTTTACACAGTCAATAAACAATAATATCCTACTCCTACTTGGCTAAAATAAAATATAATAATGAGTTAGTATAGAAAAAGATTAGAGACTATGCTACACTTGCTAGGGACACTAGACCACTTGGGGGACCCACCTGGGTTGTTCCCCAAAGGGACCTAAAAAGCCTCCTAAAAGAAATAAATACACATATTAAAAAATAAAATATAATGTTTCCTCATACCATCAAAAGAAACTTAGTTATTAATATATATATATATATATATATATAATAATCAAAAAACAATTTCTACCCCACGTTGGTGGGCTTTTCCAAGTTTCATTTATAAAAAAAAAAACAATTTTAAAATTTGTTTATATTTGTCTAAGGGGGGAACCCGCAGGTCCCACTACCCTTGGGCCTCGCCCCCACCTCCTACGCACTGCCAAGCGCAAGAGTACCTGCCATGGCAGGTACCCTGTGCAGGGTAGCATGGGGTCCCCTTCGTAAGTCCTAATGGGACTTAGAGTTCTTAGGTAAGCGCTTAGGTTATTTGCATTAGCTTTTATTTTTTTAAATTTTGTTATTTTAATTTAATTTAATTTGTTATTAATAATATTAATTAATATGATAATTAATTAATATTTATTTAATTAAATTTTATTTAATTTCTTAATAGTTATACTATTTAATGAGTATTATTAAATAATATAATTATTAATAAATATTAAATTCTTGTAAACTTCATTTATAATTATATTAATTAATAGTTAATATTAACTAGTATAATTTAAAGATTAATTCTTAGATAATTTAGTAAATCTAAATTTCTTATCAAACAATTAATATTTTTGCTTTCTATATGTTTTTATTACGTAAAAATAGGTTTTGAAAGGACCCGAAACCTTTTACAATATGATAACAAAATAGACATTTAAACTCCAACAGGACAAGTGCGTCAGCACCAATAAAACACACAAATGAGTCCTTAAACAAAAAGAATAGCCAAAAGACAAAGGACAGCAAAAGGATAGCAAGACAGCAAGCTGTTGTCTAAACACATTTCATCAATTCTACTGCCTGATCAGCAAGAATCTGCATGTTTGCAACAGACAACTTCAAATCATCCATGTCGTTCTTGTTTCCATCCTCCATCTTCTTGAACCTGGATCTCATATGCCTTCTAGGTCCCTGATCATCTTTAGTATATGTGACCTCTTGGTTCCCTTTCCCATTGTCAAGCTTGTCCACCAAGATCTTCACATGCTCATTTGATGCCTTAAGGATAGCATAGCTTTGCTCAGCAATATTCCCCATGGTCTTCTCCTGCTTGTCAATTCTCTTTTCCATAATCTCAATTTTCCTGGTCATGACATTACTGTTTTCAATTTTTACCTCCATGGCGGTAATTCTGTCATTGAAGACAGAAAGACCCTCATCCCTGGCGATAGTGTCAATGAGCTCATGAATTGTCTGGCCCACAGTTTTCTCCCCCAGGTGCATCCTTTTAAGAACCTCTGTCTCTTTTTGCAACTGGTGAATATGGGTCTTCATCATAGTAATTTCATTTTTCATAATGCTGAGGGTAGTCAAAAAAGCCAAACACCCCAAATTCTCAAAATCCATATTCCCTCCCTCCGTTTTCTTAAAACCCTTATTCCCTTCCTCCATTTTCTCCTTAGAGCTCTCCACATTCTCCTTCTCTATGTTGACCTTATCCTTCTCGTACCCATCTTTCCCAATATTAGTCACAGCATGTGCGACCTCATGCAGGATATTATTGATGAATGGCCACACCACCCTTACCAAATCATAACAAAAAACATAACATGGAGACAAAGAGAAGACACAATGCTTTACAAAGCATACATTAATACTTGAAAATAATTACAACTTGAGAGATCTTACAACATGAGAAGCTTGCAATGAGAGAGCTTGAACTCCAAGAGCTTCTACAAGTTGAACACTTCTTCTCCAATAAGAGATCCTACAATTTGAGAGCTTGTTTATGAATGCTCCTATGCCTTCTTTATATAGGCATTCACCACCCAAGATATTACAACACAACCAATATGGGATAAAAGATAGATACAACTACCTTGATACAAATATTAAATACCCACCCAATTAATATTTAGCACCACCATATGGGCCAATTAGAAAATTACATTGCCTTTGTGGGCCAATAAAAAATAGAAAGTTGTAACTACCTAGTTACAAATATTAAATGCAAAAATTTTCTACAAATTTCTAAAATGCCACCTACACACCTCGATAAATGAAATATTTATTTTATTTTATTTTATTTTATTTTTCACCTATGCACCTTGGTAAACGAAATAACTTTTTCTTTTTTTTTTTTCATTTTCGTCACTTTCTCTCTCCTCCATTTTTTTTTATCATGCCCCCTTTTATTTTGTGATGCAAGATGCTCCTGCATCAGACACCCAAGGTAGGAAAAATTTTGTGAATATGGATTCACAAAATGAAGTAACCGCTGTTGATATATATTTTTTTATCCTCTTCCAACATCTTGCTGGAACAAGTATCCGCTGCCGATATATTTCATTTTTCCTTCTTTTCCAATACCTAGTTAGAACAAGTATTTGATATTGACAATACTCCTTTGCAATCAACTTCATCCATCTGTAACTCTCATTCTCCTCCAAATTTGTAGGATTTAATACATATATAGTAAACTTTGTAATACCATACAAATCTTCTTTTGCATACCAAACATCACTTGCAAAGTCCTCATATAAACCATCATCATTATCTTTCAAATCCATCTCAAAGTTAGCATCCCATGATTCATAAGAATTTACCTCATTCATATCTTCATCTTTGATTTCTTCTTTCGTGTCTTCAACAAGGCATGTAATGACTTCTTTCCTTTGACCTTCAACCAAGGTATTCCACTCTTCCTCGACTGCTGCAATCTTCATTAATAAATCATCTTCATCAACTACAGGTTCATGAATATTTTCATGTTCATGCTCTCCCTTTTCTTTTGTACCACTTGGGTGATACTCCACTTTATCTTCTTTCTTTCCTGCATCCAAAGAATTTTCATTATTTATTTTCTGATGAATCACTCTTCTCTTTTTCAGCTCCGCTTCTAATTCAATCACTTGCTTCTTCAAATCCAGTATTGCAACTCTTGTCTCTTCTTGATATCTCTCTCTAATCTTCTCAAGTCTAGGAATTCTAAGAATCCATCCAATCACAAAAGTCATCTTCTTCTTTCTCTTCTCCATACTCGTATCCTCTTAAGACAAACTTCACCCAACCCAAGGTCCTGGTGCAAATTATCTCATGCTCGGTGATCTATCTACACACTCAAGAACTTCTGCTCTGATACCACTGATGAAGTACCACACCACCCTTACCAAATCATAACAAAAAACATAACAACATGGAGACAAAGAGAAGACAAAATGCTTTACAAAGCATACATTAATACTTGAAAATAATTACAACTTGAGAGATCTTACAACATGAGAAGCTTGCAATGAGAGAGCTTGAACTCCAAGAGTTTCTACAACTTGAACACTTTTTCTCCAATAAGAGATCCTACAACTTGAGAGCTTTCTTATGAATGCTCCTATGCCTTCTTTATATAGGCATTTATTACCCAAGATATTACAACACAACCAATTTGAGATAAAAGATAGATACAACTACCTTGATACAAATATTAAATACCCACCCAATTAATATTTAGCACCACCATATGGGCCAATTAAAAAATTACATTGCCTTTGTGGGCCAATAAAAAAATAGAAAGTTGTAACTACCTAGCTACAAATATTAAATGCAAGAACTTTATACAAATTTTTAAAATGCCACCTAAACACCTCAATAAATGAAATATTTATTTTATTTTATTTTCCACCTATGCACCTTGGTAAATGAAATAACTTTTTTCTTCTTTTTTTTCCCTTTTTTTTTCTTTTTTTTTCCTCTCTTTTTTTTTCTTCCTTTTTTTTTTAGGAAAAAAAATATATCAGCAGCGGTTACTTCATTTTGTGAATCCATATTCACAAAATTTTTCCTACCTTGGGTGTCTGATGTAGGAGCATCTTGCATCAATTATCCTCAACCCACACATTTTTTCCAGTTCCCACACTCTCCTCCACAGAAGGGTTGGTGTCCACATGGTCTTCCTGATTAATCTTTTTCTGAGAGGAAGAGCCCTCTTCAGAGGATATAAAAACTTTTTTCACAACTTTCTTCTTCTCTTTTTTTTCTCTGGTGTGTTTGTCGATGGGCTCCATTCTATTTTTCCCTTGCTTCTTAGAGCTTTCCTCCCTGCTCTCTTCATCCTCTAAATCTATTTCTGTGATCGATTCCTCCACCTTCCTTTTCTTTTTATTTCTCTTCAGGCTGGACTCCTGATAATCCTCAGAGTCCCCCTCTTCCTCTTCTATGTCCTCCATAAAAATCTCCTCGGATTCTTTCCCATCAGTGTCATAATCCTCAAGGGCTTTTCTATTAAGCCGAGGTCTTTCCACCTTCTTCGATTTCAACACCTCAAAAATGAGGACCATGAGCCCTTCATGGAAAACATGATCACCCTCCGGATCCCTTGACCAGTGGAGGATAGAGGCATTCAAAGAGCTCAGCAGGTAAAAAAGAAAATTAATTTTTACCCCATGCCTAAAGTGATTCAGAAGGATAAGATGATGGTTTTATATTTTAGTATACTGACCATCAAGGGTAATGTAGCCAATAATAACAAATAAAACAAGGCACCAGGGCCTGAAAATACACTTAGGATTAAAGTAAGATTTTTCCACCTTAACCATTCGATTTCTCTCCTACTCCATGGGTGCAAAAGCCACCAAAGCTTTGTCTGAAATCTTCCTATCCCTGTAGAAGTTGATGCCCTCAATCATCAAGCTAGTCACTTCTGCAATCACTTCCTCAGTCACCTCCATACTTTGCGTACCAACCAAAACACTCCCCTTATTCCATGTTTTGATGAAATTTCTAGTCGCAAGCACTTTCCCTCCATGCAATCTCTCCATATAAGCCGCTAGACCCCCATCTTCGACTATTTTCCATATCTACTTGTTCTGTTTCCAATAACTACAATTCTCTGGCTTGCACCTCCTCTTCCTGCCTCCCATAGCTCTATAAGAGATCAAAAAGCCCTTCTCCAGATAATTCCCAACACTCTGCAAATTAGCCTTCAGATTGTAATAAGACCTTTTAATGTCCCATAGAACCCATATATCGTGCCAAAGGACCCCAGTATTTATCTCAGAATCAGCCCACTGTCCTTCATGGTCGTCACACAGATTGCTACACTCAATACTCATTAATAAAATCTTCATTCAAAATGTGTTGATTACTCATCATCCGCTCCTTATTAATTAATGATGACCCTTCACAAGGGAGATCAAAACCATCATTCCACTCAATTTCCACCTGGCTTTTACAAGCCACATTCGCGGCCCAGTTAGCCACCGAGTTGGCCTCCCTAAAAATGTGGGTTATCATGCACTTTTCAAAGGACTCAATAATGTTTTTAGCCTTGCTAATAACATTGGCTATGGTCCACGAAGGGGTCATTATATTCTTCAAGAAATTAACAATATTTAGGGAATCCCCTTCAATCCAAATTTTAGTATAACTCTTCCTTTTGGCTAATAGCAACCCATAAAGAGAAGCATTAGCCTCTGCCACCTGATTGGTATTAAAACCTATAGGAATGGCCATAGCCCCTTTGTAATTCTCATGGTCATCTCTGATAACCATACCACAGCCAACAGTTCCATGGTTGCCTTTAGAGGTACCATCAAAATTGACTTTAACCCAACCATTAGGGGGACAGTCCCACCTACCCTCTTGTCTTAGATTTCTTTTGGTGTCTTTAACCTTCCTTCCTCCAAAATTTCAATTCTTATAGACTTTGGCCTCCCAATCATCCTTTGGGTCTTGATAATTCTTGATCAACCCCAAATTCTCCAACAGAGCACTCTTAATCTTGTGGAAAATACTATACCAATTGGACTCCTCATTCCTAAAAATTATGTCATTCCTTTCTTTCCAAACCCCCCAGCATAAGAAGGGAAGGAAGAAATTCCAAAAGGAGATTAAGAACTTATTGTTAGTTGGTGGCTTCCAACATGTAAACAACTCCTGAATGTCTTGAGGGAACACCCACTCCAAACTCATCAAATCAAATAATTTTTTCCATATTTTCCTAGCAAAAGAGCAATGGATAGTCATATGATTGATATTCTCCTCATCTTTTTTGCAAAGGCAACACCTATTAGTAAGAACAAGGCCTCTTTTCCTAAGATTTCCAATTGTAAGAACTTTATCCTGCAATAAGATCCAAAAGAAAATATTAATTTTAGGAGTTAATCCCTTGAACCAGGCTTTAGCCCAACATGGTTCAAGACTATCTTCAAAGTTCTGCATGTATAGAGAGGAAACTAAGAACAGGCCATTAGCATTATATCTCCAAATTAGAGTATCCTCTTCATCAATAATAACAACAACATTCAAAAGGTTATTCAAACTCCTAAGAGAAGGATCAATCCTGGACAAATTGGTCCATTTGTCCCCCCCCCAATAGTCCTCCACATGATTGCCCAAAATATGTTTGCAAAGGATAAACATTTCATTCCAAATAGGAACCTCCTTAAGGGGTTTATCAAGAAGTCATGTGTCATCCCAAAAGAGAATTTTATTTCCATTACCAACCTTCCATTTGACTCCCTTCTTTATCATATCCTTTCTTCTTAAAGCATTGCCCCAAATACACAATCCACCTTGGATAGAATCATATCTTAAGAAATTAATTAAATCAGAGTTGTCCCTATTATATTTATTGTGCCATATAATGCTCCATTCTCTTGAGTTCTTGAACATTCTCCAAAGGAGTTTAGCCATAAGAAACTCATTTATACTTCTAATAGTGTGAAGACCAAGACCCCCTTTCCTAGTCGGTTTACAAACCTTCTCTCAAGCAATAAGATCCATTCTTTTCTTTTTCTCGACTCCGAACCAAGAAAGTTCTTTTGGATTTTTTCTATGCTTTCAGCAAACTTCTTAGGTATTTTGAAAAGGCTCAAGGCATAGAGAGGAATACTTTGAAGGGTAACTTTGAGAAGAACAATCTTACCAACCTAGCTAAGAACAGCACCCTTCAGACCAGTAAGACTTTTGGGAAATTTATCAATCATATCCTGCCAAAAAGAGTTCGGAGGAGTAAGGCATAGAGGTAAGCCAAGATAAGACCCTAGGAGACAATCCACCTCACAACCCAGAATTATTTTTAACCTTTCTTGTCTTTTTTCAGGCACATTATAGAGCTCTTATTCTAATTAATACTCTTGCCCATAGCACCGGCATAGTTTTCAAGGGATTTTTTAATGGTTTTTCCATTTTTAATAGAGGCTTCATCCATTATTATGGATTCATCCACAAACTGTTGATGCAAGCAAATCAAGTCCTTGGAGGAAGGTTTCAGACCCCTAAATTCACCTTTGTGAACCAATCTACCAATGTGTCTTCCCAAACATTCTACCAAGATAACAAAAATAATAAGAGATAGGGGGTCCCCCTGCCTAAGACCTCTAGAAGACTTCAAGAAAGGAGTAGGAGAGCCATTCAAAAGAATAGAGAAAGTGGCTGAGGAGACCAAATAGTGAATTAGGTCTCTACTTCTTTTATTGAAACCAAAAGCCTCTAGAGTAACCATCAAAAAATCCCAGTCAACCCTGTCATAAGCTTTGGACAGGTCAAGTTTTAGTAAAAAACCTTCCTTCTTTGACATGGTCAAAGAGTGTATATTTTCATGGACTGAGATGATTGAATCTAGGATCTGCCTTCCAGGGACAAAACCATTCTAATGTCCAGAGATAATAGAAGGAAGAAAAAGGAGAATTCTGGAAGTTAGGATTTTAGAAATAATCTTATACATCGAGTTTCATAAACTGATAGTCTGAACTGGTCCATACTATCAACCCATATTTTCTTTGGGATCAGAGTAATAAAGGTGCC
Organism: Chamaecyparis obtusa; assembly: GCA_027943335.1. Lineage (NCBI taxonomy): Eukaryota > Viridiplantae > Streptophyta > Pinopsida > Cupressales > Cupressaceae > Chamaecyparis > Chamaecyparis obtusa. The sequence goes on along the minus strand of BSBK01010161.1, from coordinate 120,470 downwards.
ATTTAGTTCCTTGAGGATCCTTCTAGCCCCCAAAAATTCCTTAACTGCATTAGTAACATCATCTTTTAAAATCCTCCAATACTTTTGAAAGAAGAAAAGAGGATAACCATCTGGAGCAAGTTCTTTATCTCCTTCAAAGGAGAACATAGCCTTTTGAATCTCATCCATAGAAGGTATAGCAGCAATAGCTCTATTTTGATTATCATTTAGAATACTAGGAATACCATCCAACAACTCTTTTTGGCACTCCATATCCAGGTTCTCATCTTTCTTTAAGAGATCTCCAAAGAATTTATTGGCCTCACTTCTAAAATCCTCCTCCTCACTAATGGTCCCGTTGACCTGTAGTCTAGAAATTTTGTTCTCATTCTATGTTTCACCATGGTCATGAAGAAGTATTTAGAATTCCTGTCCCCTTCCTTTAAGAAAATCTTTCTAGACCTTTACCTCCAAAAGCATTCTTCTTTTGAGATAATATCATGATATTCAATTAGTTTAGTATCTTCCTCATTTTTTGTATGAAAATTGTACCCATCTTTCTGAATGTTGTCCTGGATCTCCTTTAGTTCTTCAACAATTTTCTTTTTGTTAGTAAAAATATTTCCAAAAGTTTCTTTATTCCATTTCTTTATGTTGTCCTTCACATTTTTCATTTTCTTTGCAAATTTGAACATTGTCGTTCCTTCAATCCTAATACTCCACCAATCCTCAATCAGTTTTTCCAGGTTAGGGTGGATTGTCCACATTTTCTCAAAGTGGAAAGGAAAATTCCTTTTCAGGCCATTGAAATCAGCTCTTATGGTTATCGGGTAGTGGTCTAAACTAGCTCTGATATAGGTAGATAAGGAGCAAGAATAATGATTGAACCAATTGCCGCTAATAAGAGCTTTGTCAAGTTTGACCTGAATAAGTTCATTTCCCTCTGTCCTGTTGGTCTAAGTATAGTTAATTCCCTACAAATCTATGTCATGTAACTCTTGACTGTCAATAAATTCCATAAGATCAGTTCTGCTATCCAGATTGGGTTGGCCACCCCCAAATTTCTCATTTTCCTTCAAAGGAGTATTGAAGTCCCCCATAATGATCCAACCATCATTAGCAAAATCTCTCCTAAAACTAGACACTTCTCTCCAGAAAGATTTCCTCCCCCACCTGGTATTTGGAGCATAAATATTAGTCAAAACTCAAGAAGTACCATCTTTAATATGCCAGAATCTAATATTAGTCACATTGTTACCATAGGATAAAACTTCCCCTTTAATGAAATTACAATTCCAGCTAGTCACAATACCCCTAGAGGCCCCTTTTGCATCACTTCCATGGGATAAAACCTTGCTAAAAAATTGGATTTTCTCAACTTTATCCTTATACATCTTAGTCTCTTGTAGAAGAACAATATTAGGCTTGTTGTCTCTAATCATGTTTTTGACCATGGCTTGCTTATAAGGATTATTTAATCCTCTAACATTCCAAGAGATAAACTTCATTGTTTAAGGAATGGGCCAGACTGTAGGATGGTTTTTTGACTACCATCCACTAAGCTCTTGCTGGTCTCAAGAGCTTGCTTTTTTTGGTTTGAGGGTCTTCCTGGGGAAACATGGGGAGCCCCCACATCTCCAATCTTAGTGCTTCTAGTACTTCTGAGGGTTGAGGAAACATGCTTCATCTACCCTCCATCTTTATTAGTAAATTTCTTAACATTTTTAACTGTCTTTTTCTTCTCCACTTTGGACCATCCCTCTTCATTTGGTTCTTCACATCCCAGAGGGGCCTCCGCTATATCTGCCTCATCACCCACTTAGCAGATTTAGATGGGCATGGTGATTGCTTGTCAAAACCCCCCGTAGTATCAAAGGTCTTCTGATTCCTATCCTCTAAGCAACCCAAAATTGGATAGACTTGGGCATCTTTCCAGATTACCATACTCTAAGAGGGTAGCGAGAAGCCATAACCTCCTGACATCTCTTGTTCGAACAGAAAAACATCAAAGTTTTCATTACCCTCTTTTGCCCCCAAAGGCCTACTCTGGATATCTTCAACAAAGGAGACATCAGAGCTTTTAGTTATGGATTCCTTTAAAACTTCAGTACTACCCCCTAATTTCATTTCAGTATCTAAGTGAGAAGTGTCACATCCTTCAACAGGCATATCCTTCCCATCCATCTTTCCTTCTTTCTTCCCATTAATACTAACTCCATTAGAGTTCATTCTAGCCATAGCCTTCTTTACCCATATCTTTTTCATTTTTTTCTTTTGGGGTAAATGCTTTGGGCATTGTTTCACCCAGTGGCTTGTTTTATTGCAATGAAAACATGCAAAGGGGGTTGATTCATACTCTATCTTATGGATCCATGATCCAAGTTTGTATTGAAGAGTGATAGATTCCGGCATGCCCACTCCCTGCTGCACCCCAACACAGATCTTGGCATACGTAAGGCACCTTCTAGAGACCGTGACAAGATCCATAGATAGGAGTTCCCCAAAGACAGTAGCAATGCCCTTAAAGATGTCTTCCATCTAGAACTCAAGAGGTAGGCCCAGAAGAGTCACCCAGATTGGCGCCTGCACATTAAGATCTTCTTGCATATCTAAATTAGGACACCATTTATGCAGAATCATGGAATGCTTTCCTATCATCCATGGTCCATTACACAAAATAAACCTTAAATCCTCCTCACATGAAAAGGAAAAACCTAGACATCCTTTGGGAAGAGCAACCACCTCCACTTGGCCTTTCAAAACCCATTTCTTTTTAACAAAAGCCCTAACCACCTCGATATTAGGATGAGATCCCAGGAATCTCCCCACAAGAGAGTTAGCCATTCGAGATATATTAACATATATTATTTGATCTGGAATGGAGATAGAAAAATTTCCCTCCTCAATATTGGATAAGATTTTCACAGATGGGAGAGAAGACTTACCCATTGGTTTAACGCCAAAAAGGCATGACCAACTTTTGATAGATTCATTAGATTTTGTCCTATTCTGATCACATGGCCCCTTCATGGGTCCCCCTCCTAGGTCCCCTGTCCCAAGTCTAACATCAGGAATCTTACCTTGAGTCAGTTGACCACCACCCCCCAAGGGACCAACATCAGATCCGCCATTCCCCTTGCTCACCATGTTTGAAATTTGAATTCCTCCTTTCCCGCTCCCTGTTCTGCCCGCTCGCTCCATGTTCCGCTTCCTATATGTTAATTCTTATTAATTGGTATATTTATTGATTGATTGATATGCTTTATAATTAATTAACTAGTATATTATATACATTAATTAATTATTATATCTTTTAATTAGCATTTTGGGCTAGTATCATTTGACCCTCCAGATTAGTTGAGAATTAAGGTAACCCGATAATCCTTTTTTTTCTTTGGTTAAAGTGAATTTTTCTGGTACTTTATGGGCATAAATATCCTAAGAAGATAATTCCAAGATAATGTTTTTAGTATTCATAATTGGGAAAGTATTCTTGTTGGGAGTAGCTGACACCTTTTGTCTAGATTAGTTTGTAACCTTGAGCATGAAGTTAATTTGTTTAAACATAAATTGTTACTAAACCTAGTAAAATAAATTAACGAATGTATTACATTGATCCTCCTTATCATTATAGCACTCTCATTTATGATTCTCTCTCTAGGACAGATAGTGTCCTGATGTTGGTTCAAGACCTCTATGAACCTAGTAAACAACACTGAATGTGAATTTAGTTATGATCATTTCTACTCGACCACGAATCTTGTTGACACAACTCACTAGTGGCCAAATAGTATTGAAGACTCCTTTTAACAATTGATTAATGCACGTGTGACTTAGAGTATAGACATTAGATTGGTTTTAGTATTAGACTTAGCAGTCCACCTTAAACTTAAACTCTTAAACCCTAAAAAAAAGTTGGTGTATTTTTGGAGTGAAATTTTGTGGGCATGACACTTGGTATCAGAGCCTAGTTTCAACATTAGAACCTAAAACCCATTATGTTTCTTAGCTAACCCTTAACCCTTTTGAATTGTTAGGATGCCCTCCCTTACACGTCAAGCTCGAAGATGTATTAGAGGATGAGGGGCTAGGTGAGCTCTCTCGGCTCACGAGCAAGTAGAATAAAGGGCTGAGATATCAATAGTTAATCAACCACCACCACCACTACCAAACCCTAATCAGGAGGTCCTATTAGCCTTACAGAACCTCATCGGGGTTATACAGGAAAGGTTGCCTCCAATTAATCCTCAGCCAAAGCACCAACTATCCGGGAGACATAGATCACAGGTTAGAGAGAGGACTAGGAGTCCTCCATGAGATCATGAGGAAGGGCAGGGGGCACATGAGGTGGAGTCAGTTCACATGCCAGAACCACCACCTAGATTGGTACAGAGGGTACCCTGTGATGCAGGGGACCATATTAGAGATCTCCTAAAGTTACATCCACCTTTTTATTATGGTTCTATAGAGGGTACAGATGCCGAGGCATGACTTTTGAGCTTAGATAGGTGCTTTGGGTTGAGTCAGTATGATAGCAACATTAAGGCCCATTTTGCAGTACTCCTTTTGAGAGAAGGTGATTCCACATGGTGGAAACAAGAAGAATATAAGAACAACACCACTATGGACACTATGACTTGGGAGACAATCCTAGAGAGGTTCAGAGATAGGTACCTATCAGAGCACTATAGACAGAGGCGTATTGATGAGTTCCATGAGCTCCAGCAGAGGGGACTCATAGTGCTATAGTATGAGACCTGATTCCTTGAGTTGCTACCCTATGTAGACTACATGAAGGATGAAAAGCTATGAATCAACCATTTCGTTAAGGGACTTAATGATTAGATAGAGGGACAAGTTCGCATGACCTCACCAAAGATCATTCATGGGGTCGTAGAAATGGCCTTGGTTGCAGAAGAGATTTGGGGTAAGTCTAGAGATGCTTGTGACAGGTCTCAAAACTATAACTCCGCATCACAGTCATAGGGGCACCAAAAGAGTCATTGGAAGGGTAATAACATACATTCCTTGGGATCTTTTAACAAGAACCCACACCAACAGACTCAACAAAACCAGAAACAGAAGCCACCACAGGGATAGCAGGCTTCTAAGCCCAAACAGTGGTAGACACAGGGACAGAGAAAGGATAAGCAACAACAGTATACAAATGCACCCCCAACACAGACTTAGCAGTCCTCTCGGGGGGGGTTTCAATGGTTCTAGTAGGATTGGTGGTCATTAGTTCTCTAGGCCACAGGGAGTATAGAATTTTACACGAGGTCCTTGCTATGCATTGGTGCCATGAGGCACTTAGCTCGTGATTGTCCACAGGATCAGATGTCAGGCATTTAGTGTGTGGCAGATTCAGAGCCTACTATTAAGAACTTTGGAAAGTCTCATAGAGTATTTGCAGCGGTTGATAACCGCCAGGCTGAGCACCAGGTCACAGTGATAGAGGCTACAGGAATGATCAAAGGTATTAGTGTTACTATATTGTTTGATTCAGGTGCTACTGATTATTTTATATCTCCATTTTTTGTGGAGCGTTGCGGGCTTGTGGCAGAAAGACAAGAAGTTATTTGGGAAGTGGATTTAGCATCAGGGTCTAGAGTTTCAGTCAACTCTTTAGTGAAGGATAGCCAGGTGTAGATTGGTGATTTCATCACAATTGTGGACCTTCGTATCACACCTCTCGGTTCCTATGACATAGTGCTTGGCATGGATTGGCTTTATGCCCATAGAGCTAAGTTATATTGTTGATAGAAGAGGATTGACTACCTTGATGATAATGGTACACCTATTGTGATTTGTGGGATTCAGAGAGGCATCTCTCTTCGTATGATCTCTACCATGCAGCTTAAGCGGAGCATGCGGAAGGGATGTCAACTTTTTTCTATTATTATTAGTGATAGAGAGGATGAGGAGGAGGGGAAACCATCTCTTGATGATTATCCTATACTTCAGGAGTTTGCAGATGTGTTTCCTACCGAGCTTCCAGACATGCCTCCTCATAGAGCAGTAGATTTCCATATAGATCTTGTTCCAAGGGCTACTCCAGTTTCAAGGGCACCTTACAAGATGACCACTAATGAGCTTAATGAGCTGAAGATTTAGCTAGAGGAACTTTTGGAGAAGGGTCACATTCATCCTAGTGTTTCACCTTGGGGTGCACCTATTATCTTCATTAAGAAGAAGGATGGATCCTTGTGGTTATGTATGGATTACCGACAGCTTAATAAGCTTACCATCAAGAATCGGTATCCACTCCCTAGGATTGATGATTTATTTGATTAGCTTAAGGGTGCTAAAGTGTTTTCAAAGATTGATCTTAAGTCTGGATACCACCAGTTATGAATTGTGGATAGCGACATTCCTAAGACTATTTTTTGTACCAGATATGGGCATTATGAGTTCATAGTTGTACCTTTCGAACTCACCAATGCTCCAAAAATTTTCATGAGCCTTATGAATGGGGTATTCCACACTTTCCTAGATAAGTTTTTAGTTGTGTTCCTTGATGATATCCTGATTTATTCACGGGATGAAGAGGAGCATGAAGAGCACTTGAGACAGGTTTTGCAGTGTCTTAGAGACAATCAGTTATATGACAATTTGTCCAAATGTGCTTTCTCTAGGATAGAGATTCATTAACTTGGGCATGTTATTTTAGGAGATGGAATCTCAGTAGATCCATCTAAGATTAGAGCCATCATGAATTGGCTTGCATCTATTTTAGTGACAGAGGTCAAGAGCTTTATGGGATTTGCAAGTTATTACAGACATTTTGTAGAGGGATTTTCTAGAGTGGCTCATCCCATCACTTCTCTTTAGCGTAAGGGAAAAAAATTTGAGTGGACTAAGAAGTGCGAGAGGGCCTTTCAGGAACTCAAGAAGGCACTTACCAGCACTCCTATTCTATCAGTGCCTAATCCTTTAGCAGATTTTGTTGTTTGCACAGATTCTTCCTTAGATGGTTTGGGAGCAGTTCTTATGCAGAATGGACGAGCCATTGCATATGAGTCTAGGAAACTTAAGACTCACGAGCTCAATTATCCCACTCATGACCTTGAGTTAGCTGCAGTGGTTCATGCCTTAGTGAGATGGCAGCATTTTCTTTTGGGTCATCGGTTTGAGCTCCATTTAGATCATTAGAGCTTATAGTATATCTTCTCTCAGCCGAACATGAATGCACGTCAGTGTAGGTGGATGGAATTCCTTTGTGAGTATGATTTTGATGTCCACTACATCAAGGGGAAAGATAATGTGGTTGTTGATGCCTTGAGTAGGAGACGTCATGGGGCCTACTCTATGACAGTAGGTACTAAGTTGAGGGATCAGATATTGCATCATTTACATGAGGATGTTTGGTATGCAGAGGTTAGTCAGATCATTCGGTCTCAGAGTACTCTTGAGGGTAAATATTCAGGTTATTCCCTAGATTTCGATGAAATTTTATGCCATAGAGGATGCATCTATGTCCCATCCTCCAGTGACTTGTGAGTATTCATCATGCTAGAGGCTCATAGGTCCCCTTATGTAGCGCAACCCAAAATCAAGAAGATGCATGTAGATTTGAGACAATTATATCATTGGCCAGGAATGAGACAAAATATAGCTGAGATAGTGGCACGATGTCTTGAGTGTCAGAGGGTTAAGGTAGAGCATCATCACCCAGGTGGTTTGCTTCAGCCTCATGAGATACCAGAGTGGAAGTGGGATGTTATTTCCATGGACTTCATCATTGGCCTCCCTATGTCATCTTGACACCATGATGCCATCATGGTGACAGTTGACAAGTTGACCAAGGTAGCCCACTTTTCACTTGTTTGGACCACTTTCACAGCCCCAGCAGTAGCACAGGTCTTCTTGCGGGATATTGTCAAACTTCATGGCATACCCCATAAGATTATTTCAGATTGAGATTCTCTCTTCACATCATCTTTCTGGAGAGGATTACAGACAGCTTTGGACACTAAGCTCAATTTTAGCACCGCTTATCACCCAAAGATCAATGGTTAGATAGGAAGGGTAAATTAGGTGTTGGAGGATATGATTCACATGTATGTCATGGATCATCAGACTAGGTGGGAGGAGTCCCTTCATTTGGTGGAGTTTGCCTACAATAATGGGCATCACACTTCTCTAGGTATGCCTCCCTATCAGGCATTATATGGTAGACCATGAAGGACACCATTGAGTTGGGACCGTATTGAGGATAGAGTTGCTTTAGGTCCTAACTTAGTGTGAGAGTTAGAGCAGTTGGTGACATTGATTAGATAGCATCTAAAGGAGGTACAGGATAGGCAGAAGAAGTATGCAGATGTCAAGAGGGAAGATCATAGTTATCAGGTTGGAGATAGGGTCATTCTGAGAGTGCGACCTCATAAGAGTCCAATCCGATTTGGAAAGGGCTCTAAGCTTGCACCCAAATTTGTTGGCCCTTTTGAGATACTTGAGCGGATAGGTCCTACCACCTATCATCTTGCTTTGCCACCGAGCTTGTCATGCATCCACAATGTTTTTCATGTGTCAATGTTGAGGAAGTATATTTTTGATGAGACTCATATCATAGATTGGGATGCCTTGCAGGTGGAGTCAGACAGTCAATTGGCCTTGGAGCCCATCCAGATTTTGGCTTGCCGGATGCTAGCATTTTGAGGCCAAGAGTTGGACTAGGTTAGGGTCCAGTGGGATTGCTATGATGAGGTTATGGCATCATGGGAGGACGCAGCGCAGATGAGAGCATAGTATCCCCATATTTTTGATGAGCTCCAGGAGGAAGTTTATGCCTAGGGGGGAGGATGTGAGGCCTCACCCCAAGCCTATCATAGCCATTCAGTTTTGCATTTGGGATAGACATATTTGATGATTATATTTTGATGCTCTATGGATTTTACTTATATTTTATGTTATGGTTTTATCACTTTAGTAGTTTGATGCACATTACGTTATGTTTGGATGATGATTATCGAGACATCAGTTTGGAACCTACATGTGTGTTTTTAGTTCTGTTTAATGGATGAATTATGATGTCATGAGGATATTTAATTTGCAAATTAAATTAGATATGTATGCAATGATTATGTTTCAAGTTTAAGTTAGTGATGAATTGTCTATTTCATGATGAGATTTATGTAAGTTATAAATGAATGATTATGCCATGTTAAATTTTGACTTAATTATGATTAATTTCTTGAGAATTCTTTGATTATGAAAGTTATAGAATTTACATGTATATTTCCTTGGACTACTAATATTGGACTTGAGTGTGCAGGGAAATAGGCCATGGTAAATTCGGAGAACCATCGCAAAGACCAATGTGAAAATTAATTTGAGCCAAGGTTGCTTCTAGTGACAAGCCAAAAACCTCATTGTATTGTATTTAACTCGTAAAAGTATGGTGCATGAATGTATTTGATTTATATGTTAATTGTAAATGTGATTTATGTGAGAATGCCCAAGTGGATATGCCACATGGCATGTGAGGTGTCATTTTTATTTGTGTCACTTGACACATGTGTGTGTACTTGTGGCGATGACATGTCCACTTGGAGATTGGTTGAACACCAACCTAGGATGGTACCCTTTAGGATCCCCATGAAAATCACTTGGTTAGGGAGCTTGAGGTTTTATCATATCAATGAATTTCGAATTTGCCCTTTGTAAGGGTTTTTGGGGGGCTTAAAAGGTGTCCAGGGAAGTGTTAGGGCCATTTTTAGTAAGCCTACTTGATATACCTAAGGGTAAGGGGTATTTTTCTTCCTAGGATAACCCCATGTTGACCAAAAGACCTCTCCAAAAGTTAGATTTTAAAAATGGCCGAAAATTCACTTTTGAAGCAAAGTCTTGGGTAGAGTTTCATCCAATAAAGTGGTAAGTCTTTGGTCCACCTTTTTGGACTACCTTTTTAGAAATCTATTTTTGGAAACCATGTAAGAAGCTTGTGAAGGTCATCCAATTAGAGTGAGATCCTATCCCTAGGAGAGTGTGTGGAGGCCTTTTTAGAGGGGACTCTTCTTTTGGAAGAGTTTGACACCCACTCTCTAGATTTGGAGACTTAGCTATTTTGGAGAGGACTTTGGAAAGTGGAAAAGCTCTTCATCAACTTTCTTCCATAATCTTGGATCAAGGTTGGTGGTATTCTTCATTTTCTTATTTTTGTTTTCATGTTGAGAGGAAGAGTTCTCTTGTATGTTATTTGTTTGTATGCAAAAATTTAGTTATTATGTTCTTGTAGTGTTTATGTTTTGAGATCTTGTTATTTTGTGATAGTGGATGTTATGTGAATCTTGTGCTTGTTGTAGTGCAAGATTTCTTTGCATTGTAAATGTGTAGTTTCTTTTGTTAGTTGAAGTTTTCTTGTATGTGTTATAGTGTTTGTTGGGGGAGTTCTCAAGGCCATACTCACCCTTGGGAGGGAAGAGTAGCCTTAGGGGTGAAGGGATTGTTGGGACATTCAAGGGTGTAGAGTCTCTCCTTGGATATGAGAGGGATGAAACATGGATGTATGGGCTACATGTAGCCATCTCTTTTGTTTGTTTTGAATATTGGGGGGTCATAAGGAGATTGTGAGATTGTGTTTGTGGTGAAAGATACATGATGAGGAAGCCAAGTGATGGCTTAGCTCTTATCATGAGATGTGCTTTCTCCTCTTGAGTATGGTTCCACCTTCACCCCTATTTTGAGTCATTTTGAGACTCTGTGTTAACCTTGGAAGGGAGATTTCATTATGTTTTATGTTGCATGTTGTTGTTTTTGTGGGTTTTTTCGATTGCCTCGTCTTTGTGATGGTTCCTCTAGCTTGGGGGTGGCTTCTTAGAAGCCTAGGATGGGAGGTGAGCATCCCATGGCCTACATTTATGTTTACTTGCAGGTTTGGAAGCCATTGAAGATATCATGTAGAAGTGTACGCTTGAAGAAAATTTTGATGATGCTTTCAAATTTGAGTTGTATCACTTTTGTTTTGTGTTTAATGTTATTGTAAGGGAATATTGTGAATCTCATGAGTTCAATGTATATTGTAATGGAGTATCACTTCAAGCCTTGTGCTTGTATCAAGTGTTGTTGTATTTAAGTTTTGAGAAAATGTATGGTTCTACTTTGATAGTTTTATGTTCATATAGTGAAGGTTGGTCAAAGGAAGATTTCTATGTATTCATGTTATATTGAATATGTGAAGGACAATATAATTATCATTTGAAAGATTAAGGACTGTAGGAATAGTTTTGTGCAGGCATTGTTTACTTACTCAATGATAAGAACTTTATGTAGTCATGTTGTAAGATTTTAAGAAAGAAAAGTATTTGAAATATCTTTATAGTTCTATTGAAAATTTTCATTTGAATAGAGAGATTAGTGATAAGAAAGGAAAGGATTCAATTCATTTTATCTCTATCCATGCTATTGTCTTGGTATTCCTATGGCAGTAGATTTTGTGTTGAAATTAATGCACTCAAGAAAAATAAATGTAAGCATGTTAGACAAATTTTCCTTGAATCTTTTTATCTATTAATCCCTCATGTTAGTTAAATAAGAGTAGACTTGTAAATAGAAAGTGAGAAGAAATCAAAATGAACAAACAAATGAAAGAAAACAAGAAAAAAGTTGAAAAAGAGACCTACAGGTCTCTGAAAAATGTATGGGAAATATTTCCCATACATTTTCCTTTACACAGTCAATAAACAATAATATCCTACTCCTACTTGGCTAAAACAAAATATAATAATGAGTTAGTATAGAAAAAGATTAGAGACTATGCTACACTTCCTAGGGACACTAGACCACTTGGGGGACCCACCTGGGTTGTTCCCCAAAGGGGCCTAAAAAGCCTCCTAAAAGAAATAAATACATATATATATATATATATATATATATATATATATATATATATATATATATATATATATATATATATATATATATATATATATATATATATATATATATATATATATATATATATATATATATATATATATATATATATATATATAATGTTGCCTCATACCATAAAAAAAGAAACTTAGTTATTAAAATATATATATAATAATCAAAAAAAATTTTTACCCCACGTTGGTGAGCTTTTCCAAGTTTCATTTTAAAAAAAATACACAATTTTAAAATTTTTTATATTTGTCTAAGGGGGAGAACCCACGGGTCCCACTACCCTTGGGCCCCACCCCCACCTCCTACGCGCTGCCAAGCACAGGATTACCTGCCATGGTAGGTACCCTGCACAGTAGGGTAGCGTGGGGTCCCCTTCGTAAGTCCCAATGGGACTTAGAGCGCTCAGGGAAGCGCTTAGGTTATTTGCATTAGCTTTTATTTTTTTTATTTTGTTATTTTAATTTAATTTAATTCATTATTAATAATATTAATTAATATTTATTTAATTAAATTTTATTTAATTTGTTAATAGTTATACTATTTAATGAGCATTATTAAATAATATAATTATTAATAAATATTAAATTCTTGTAAACTTCATTTATAATTATATTAATTAATAGTTAATATTAACTAGTATAATTTAAAGATGAATTGTTAGATAATTTAGTAAATCTAAATTTCCTATCAAACAATTAATACTTTTGCTTCCTATATGTTAATTCTTATTAATCGATATATTTATTGATTGATTGATATGCTTTATAATTAATTAACTGGTATATTATATAGATTAATTAATTATTATATCTTTTAATTAGTATTTTGGGCTAGTATCATTTGACCCTCCAGATTAGTTCAGAATTAAGGTAACCCGATAGTCCTTTTTTTTCTTTGGTTAAAGTGAATTTTTATGGTACTTTAGGGGCATAAATAACCTAAGAAGATAATTCCAAGCTAATGTTTTTAGTATTCATAATTGGGAAAGTATTCTTGTTGGGAGTAGCTAACACCTTTTTAACAGTCTAGATTAGTTCGTAACCTTGAGCATGAAGTTAATTTGTTTAAACATAAATTGTTACTAAACCTAGTAAAATAAATTAACGAATGTATTACATTGATCCTCCTTATCATTATAGCACTCTCATTTATGATTCTCTCTCTAGGACAGATAGTGTCCCGATGTTGGTTTGAGACCTCTGTGAACCTAGTAAACAACACCGAATGTGAATTTAGTTATGATCATTTCTACTCGACCACGAATCTTGTTGACACAACTCACTAGTGGCCAAACAGTATTGAAGACTCCTTTTAACAATTGATTAATGCATGTGCGACTTAGAGTATAGACATTAGATTGGTTTTAGTATTAGACTTGGCAATCCACCTTAAACTTAAACTCTTAAACCCTAAAAAAAAAAGTTGGTGTGTTTTTGGAGTGAAATTTTATGGGCATGACAGCCTTATCACATGTTGAGTATACAAATATCATGGATTTGGAGACAGCTGGAGTTGGAGACTGCACATGACATATGGATAAAAATGGAAGCATTTTATGAAGGAGAATCTCTTTTGAAGCAAGTGAAGTCACAAACCATGAAAGGGAAGCTAAAAGTCTTGAGGATGAGCGAACATGAAAATATTCAAGCCTATGTTTAGAAGGTGACTAACCTTATTTGTGGAATCAAAATTGTTGGTGGAACAATGGAAGATGATGAGATTGTTTCTAAAATTTTGAGATATTTTCCTCTTACATATGATAACAAAGTTGCTACAATTGAGGAAATCAGGACCATTTCTAAAGTGACAAGGGATTCACTGGTTGGTAAGTAATCTTCTTTTGAAATGACTAGATTTTGTGAAAATATTCCTAAGTATGAATTTGCATTTAAAGATACTATTTCTAAGGATAAGCATAAGTATGATTCCAGAGAAATTTCATCTAAGATTGGATCTATAAATGCTAAGGAACTGGAAGAGATTGAAGAAAAGGAAAGAAAGATAGAAGAGATAAAAGCCCTAATTGCAAAAAGAGTACCCAAGGGTGTAGGTAAGTATGAAGAGAAGCTACCTTTGAAATTTTTTTCTTGCAATAAGATTGTTTATTTTTCTTCTAAATGTCTTAAGAGAGTACTAAAGTATAAGCCTAGAAAATTTCATTCTAAGTATCAAAAGAATTGTTATCTAGCTATTGTTGATGGTGTGACTAATGATAGTATTTATTTCTATTAAAGATGAGAATCCTACCTTCTTGAATGAAGAAAAATTCCTATCTTCATATGTTGAAATAAAATATGAATGGGTGATAGACAGTGGTTGTTCACATAGTATGATTGGAGATAAGAACAAATTTATGAATTTAGAAATGTATGATGGTGGTGTTGTCAGATTTGGGACAATACTCATTGTTTTATCAGAGGAATAGGTTTGATTACACTAGATGGTAAGAATAATAATATTTATGTCCTATATGTTGATGGTTTGAAGCATAATATTTTGAGTGTTGGACAAATTTTTAGTAAAGGATACATGTTGGAATTCAAGGATGCAAAGTGCATAATCAAAGGAAGATTTCGAAATGAGATTGCATCAGATACCAAGACCATAGGTAATGTTTTTCATTTGAATAGAATAGAGAATAAATGTTTGATTGTGATAATTAATGATAGTTGTTTATGGCATAAGAGACTTGGTGATGTAAACTTTGATAAGATTGTGAAGATAAGTAGTACACATGTTGTAAGAGATCTACCTAGATTGTTGAAGCCTGATAATGTGATGTACAAGGAATGTCAATTGGGAAAGCTAACAAGATCTACTTTTAAAAGAAAGAAATTTTCTTCAAATGGATTGTTAGACTTGGTGCATACAGATTTATGTGGTCCCACTAGGACTAGGAGTTATTATGGTGATACATATTTCATACAATTCATTGATGTTTATTCAAGGATGATGTGGGTTACATTTTAAGGAAAAATATGAATTGTTTTAAAAATTAAAGATCTTTAGAGATATGGTTGAGACTGAGACAAGAATGAAGCTAAAATGTTTGAGATCAGACAGAGGTGAAAAATTTACTTTAGGTGAATTTTATGCATAATATGAAAATAATGGAATAAGAAGACAAATGTTGCCTCCCCAAACCACACAATAGAATTGAATTGAAAAGTGAAGGAGCATATATATTCTTGAAACTACAAGAACTATGATGACAAATGGAAATGTACCTTAGATGTACTAGAGAGAATCCATGAGTATTGTAGTCTACACATTGAACCGAGTTCAAATAAAGCACGATACTGGTAAGACTCCTTATGAAATTTGGTATGGTTATGTTGTTGGAAAGTGATGTTCTGAGAGCACTATGGATCACTTGAGGGTTTTCATTTATGGTGACACTTATGTTATAGTGATCGCATGTAGTAAGTATGATTTTTGGAGATGCAGTCATGAAAATGACTAAGTACAGAATCAGATTTACAATATACTGCAATACTTTTTCGGTCAGCGAAGATGGTATATGATATATTAAGGCTTGGAAACTTAAAGGAATACTTTTTGCGATATGTATGACCTTCAGTTAAGGTCACACATGTTTTGGTATTGATATCAGTAAGTTACAATGATATGAAGGCATGTGAAGATAGAGGAACATTGAAACAGGGCATATGAATAGTTGTGATGATTAAGGGAATGCTAGATGGAATGGAGACATGCTAAGTCAGATGAAGATTGTATATTGCTGACACTTTGGTAATATAAGATTGTTGACTCAGTATTTATCATTTGTATAAGTAATTATTATATTTTTTATTGTATTTGAGAGCCAATTGGATAACATAATAGATATAAGTAAAGAGTGTTTTGTGGAAGCAATGGGTGTGGAACATATATATGTGATATGAATGTGAATTTGGGATATCGATAATGGCTAATTGCAGATGTGAGATCAAAGATTGACAGAGACTAGTGAGAGCTATAACTAGAACTATCTAAGCATAAGAAGATGCTTGTAATGTTCACTCTTGAGAACACTTTTGTAATTGAACTATTTATTGTAAGAGCTATAAGCTCACCATACCTTTAACAAGGTTTTTGTATACCTTTAACAGAGTTGATATTCCTCTAACAAGGAAATGTACTATGTAATACTCAGCTCCTGACATGGCTAGATCTCCTAAAAGGGATACAATATTTTAGTGTATAGTTGTGGGTACCTTCCCCACCGGCATTTTCCCTTAGCCATGGTTTCCTCAAAAAAAAAAAATGGTGTTATGAGTTATGTGTTATGTTTTTATGTTCTTTTCATTTCAGCATTCATAAGGTTTATTTGCAATTGGTTTAAGTTTAATTTAAAGTGTTGTAATATTGATTCACCCCCCCTCTTAGTATTACTTAATCCTAACAATTGGTATCAGAGCTATTGGCCCTTGACGAGAAAGCCTAACAGCTTACAGGAGATCAAAATAGATTCAAAAAGTTTGCAAGAGAACTTTGAAGCATCACTTGATAACCTGGACAAAGAAAAGGCTGAGAATGGCAATTTGAAATTCAAATTAAGAAGAGTAGAAGGTTTCATCAAGAAACTAAAAGAACAGCTTGAGCTTTCAAGAAATCAAAGACAAGACCTTATGGAAAAGATCAAGGAGGATTCAGAAAATGATACATCAGACCAAGTAAAGAAGTTGGAGCAAGAAAAAGAAAAAATTAATCTTCTGATGATTAAAGAGATTCAACATGAAAAGGATGCAAAATACAAAGTTGAAGAGACTCTAAAAGAAGTGAACATATAGATAGGAGAGATGTAGATAGAACTTGATCACTACAAGGAAAAATTCTTGGAATGAAAGAAGTACAATCAGATCATTAAAGGTGAACTCACTCAATCCAAGTTACACATTGAGAAGTTACACATGATCAATGATAAAATTGATGAACAAAGAGAGAGACAGAAACCTAAAGGAAACATGACTGGAATTGGATACAATGAAGGATAATGTTCTAAGACTCATGAAGAATCACATGAAGCGAAGACTGAAGATAGATCCACTTTTGAAGAACCTAAAGTTCAGATCAGACCTTTTAGAGGTAGATGATTTGGATGCAACAAACTTGGACATATGAAAAGAGATTGTAGAGGTAAAGGTCCTTTCAAACCCTTTACTGGTTATTGTTATAACTGTTATGCATATGGACATAAGAAAGCAACATGTAGAACACTTGATCAGTCAAGAAGAAGGAAAGATTACATCAAAGAAGAATAAATAGAAAATATCACATGCTACAAATACAATAACCTTGGGCATATGGCAAGGTATTGTAAGCTATAGGTTAATCATAACAGAATACCACCTACATGTTTCAAATACAACAACTTAGGACAAATAGAAAATTTTTACAGGTATAATGGAATGGACAATAGAAGAGGACCACCACCTATGGTTATAATGAACATTGGTGACAGTGGTTTAAGTCTTGGTGAATACATAGATGAATTCAAGAATCATTTTAGCAAACCAACAGATGAAGATGATGGGAAGATATGGAAGGTAAAAGATTTCAATAAGGAATTGGTTCAGGGAGAGATAGTAGATGCTATTGTGTCTTTGCATGATATTAACATTGTTACATTGACCTAAAAGGCCAAGCATGGCCTTAGGGGGAGCATTGGATGCAGATAATAGATTGTATCCAACCCCTGATTATGTGGAATGAGCTCATGCGAGCTTAGATATTGTGTTTACAGACATTATAGAGTTTACATATGTGATCGTAGTATTTCGAGATTCATATCCTATGAGAGCGAGAGTTGTGTTTGACTGGATAGTGTGCAAAGTTGAGCTAACTATAATAAATGCATTTACTCAACCAACGATGGATAAAAGACCCCAAAGCATATCATTTCTTCACCATTTGATAAGAAGTGACCAAGGAGAGTAGAGTTAAGAAGCACATCATCCACCTTTCAACCACATTGTGTGATTGATCAAAGAAAAAGTTCTAGAATTTAATGTATTAAAGGTATTTAGATCATATACTCTATCAAGAAGCTATGGATGCACCTATAATCTATGATGTTATTGATAGGCCAAGATATAAGTTCAAAAGACACCCTTTTAAGTCTTGTGAGGATGATCCTGAAGGAGCATTTTTGCAAACCCCATACAGGGTCCTTCACGTAGAAGACATTAGAAATTACATTCATTGTAAGTATGAGACTATAGGGGATGAATACATATATAGGGAGATAGATGATATGATAGAATCAAATGGGAAAATGAAGGAAGAGTTCAAACACCTAGAAGACCAATCAATCATAAAGCTAACCCTCAAGAATGAGTTCAATGAGACTGAATGGTTTAAGATCATACTAAGAATAATTCATGATCAATTCATCTAGATAGGAGAGCAACTTGTAAAGATATGTAGCTAGCTAATTCATGAAATAACTGTATTTGACAATACTGGAGCCCTCCCTGTGGCAGAGAAAAAATCAAGAAATAAGTTGAAAACCTAACACATTCCAAATGGGACAAGTGAGAAATGATTGTTAATGATATATTTCAGCAAGATGTGAGATTGGTAGCAATGCTACTAGGATACAAGTTATATTATAGTAGTAGACCTAACTCTATATCAGCAGGGGTAATCATGATGACTTACATAATGGTAAAGGAAAACACCAAATACAACCTATGCGAGATCCTAGCACAATAATTCTTGGAGAATGTGAGGATTGTCAAGAAGCATAAGTCAAAATCATTCAGATTTGGTTCACTCTTGGTTCACATGTACATTCATATTGAGCACAAATTTTTCAAAATGCACCCTAGAGAATGGAAGGACACTATAACTATTGGTATACAAATATTAGAGAGCTACCAGAGACAGAACAAAAATTGGGTAGATGGTGAGTTGTTTGTAATGATTAAGATTCTTCAAAGGAAAATGAAGGAGAGATACAGGATTCCGGAGGAGTTAGTTGAGAGATACAAGGACACAATTTGTTTCATGGTTGAAACTGATTGTGTATGCTTTGAAGTAGTTGAGTGTAGGAAGAAATGGTACTACCCTATGAGGTATGAGGTTAGTTCTAAGGTTTTGGTAATGCAAATTGAACATGTACTAGCATCTGAGATAGATACATCTAAAGAAAGATGGGGAACGTACTTAGAAAAGTTAGCCAAGGTTAGAGAGGAACAAGATAAAGGAACTAGGAAGAGGAAAATAGAAAACATAGTTGATGACATAGCAGCAAAGGTAGGAATAAAAAATGAACAACTGAAAGAATTAAGGACTAAGATGACACAAGGGTCTTCTAGCATGGAAATTGAAGAACCTCCTCCTTCTGAAGTAGAAAATATAGTAAGTCATATTTCTGATATAATAGATTTATTAATCACCCCTGAGAAGATAGCACAAGAGGTGCACCTGCAAGCACTCCTAGGAGATCTACAAGATCAAATATATCTATTAGCCCTAAGAAACAAAAGGTCCAGATAGAGAAAAAGAGAAAAGAGGACAAGGTAACTAAGAAGAAAGAAGAAAAGGTAGAACAAAAGAAAATAGAGAATTTGTGGAAACCAGACATAAAAATGTTACAGAAAAGGATAATAAGAAATGGAAATTTGAAGACACTAAACAAATACTATGAAAGGTATGACTTTGAAAATTAGTTAGTGATAGAGGACATAGTGATTGAGCACCTACTAATTTATGAAAAGAATCTACTAGAAATAGAAGGAAGTATAGCAAAAGACCTGTATAGCAAGTTATAAATCAAAAAATAGTTAGCATAGTCAGAGGATGAAATAATAAGAAATAAAGTAATTGAAGACATGTTGCCTGTAGTTTCCATACAGGAAAGGGAGAGAATAATTAAGGAACTCAAACCTCTATTGATAACTAAGGCCATACTTGTAAAGATAATGACAAGAAAATATGATGAGGTAATTGAAGACACACAAAAGGCATTGGATCAAATTCTTATGAGCGACATGCCTAAGAAGACTTCACCTCCCAAAGCCATCAAGCCTACACCTTTAGGTATGGGAGAAAGCAAGACAACTGAGCAGAGCATAAAAGAAAGTGAAATTGACAAGCAACAAGACTTCTTTGTTGCTGGTGTGCCTATAACACTTGACACCTCACTTGATGTAAATGATCCATTTCAAGGAAATATGGATAGTGTGATGACAGTATAAGAGGAAGGACAGAAAGAGGAAGAAAATATAGAATAAAAATAGGAAGAGAAAGAACAAGAAAAGGAAAAATAGCAAGAGGGAGAATAGAAAGAAGAGATAGGAATAGAAAAAGAAGAAGAGGTAAGATTTGAGCTCAAACAAGAACCTAACACCTCCTCCACCCTATTGTTGGAAAGTATGGCCAAACCTATGAGCACTGATGTGGATAATATGGATGAGGATTAAGTCATGAGATTATCCTTCATGGAATTTGCTAAGGAAAAGGAAAGGTCAGAACAAAAAGGAGATAAGAAGGTCAAGGTGATTGCTAGGGCAGTAGAAACTATGAATAAAATGCTCCCTACACCTCTTAAATTTCGAGGAAAGGATTATGCAGAGAACCTAAACATGGCATTGAAAAAATTTGACAACCATTATAAGTCAATGTTGAAGATTGCAGAGGATAAGGCTGAGAAGAGATACCTAGAAAAGAAGTTGAAGGAAGTTTGCCAGTCCATCTCATAGGACTTGGGCATTCTGAAAGAAACTACAATTAAGGCCAAAAGTTGTGTTGCACAAGGAAGAAAACTCTACAATTATTGCATCAATCCCATTAGACACATAAACAACATTGAGGACATAATAGCCAAGGATAGGGATATATTGGATAGCATGATGGACAATTGTGAGACCTCCTCACAAATTGTATTAGAAATGGATAAGAAGACATCCAAAATTTTGAACAAAGTAAATGTTATGGATATATAGAAAGGGAGAGAAATGACAAGATTTGGTTTGCTAAAGCATTTAATCACTCCCAAGCTATCAATTCTTGAATCTCATCTCACCGAGATGGAAAAGATTGAGAAATCAATGAACTTTGTACCCACTGAGTTGAAGGCAATATAGACCACATCTTATGCACTGAAGGGACTGATCCATGTTAGTGAACTATTGATTAAGTCATGGAATGATGAAGTGAAGAACTTGGAAGATTCCTTCCAAGACATTCTGAATCTGGTGAGTAAGCACTAAGTCATGCATACTTAAAATTGTGAATTTTTGAGAGTACCCTTTCCATTTATGTCAAAGGGGGAGAAGAAGAGAAAAATGAGAAGAAGAGAAAATGAAAAGAAGAAATATATATATATATATATATATATATATATATATATATATAAGAAAAAGAAAATTGTAAAAAAAAAGAGAGAATATGTATATGTATAAAGAAGAAGGAAGAGTACAGTTATTATTTTGACACTTAGCTAGTCATTTTTCACTAAGTGTTGCCATCAATGCCAAAGGGAGAGATTGTTGGCAAGTGATGTTCTGAGAGTGCTATGGATCACTTGAGGGTTGTCATTTATGGAAACACTTATGTTATAGTGATCACATTTAGTAAGTATGAGTGTTGGAGACATAGTCATGAAAATGACTAAGTATAGAATCAGATTTACAATATACTGCAGTATTGTTTCAGTCAGTGAAGATGGTATATGATATATTATGTCTTGCAAACTTAGAGGAAGACATTTTGGGATATGTATGACCTTCAATTAAGGTCACTCATGTTTTGGTATTGATATTAGTAAGTTACACTGATATGAAGGCATGCAAAGACAGAGGAATAGTGAAACGGGGCATATGAACAGTCGCGATGATTAAGAGAATGCTAGATGGAATGGAGACGTGCTAAGTCAAATGAAGATTGTATATTGCCAAAAATTTGGTAATATAAGATCACCAACTCAGTATTTATCATTTGTATAAGTAATTATTATATTTTTTATTGTATTTGAGAGCTGATTGGATGACAGAATAGATATAAGTAAAGAGTGTTTTGTGGAAGCGATGGGTGTGGAACATATGTATGTTGTAGCTCAGTATATCTTGGTGCATGGTGCTCGTTGGCTAAACTTGCTTTGCCTTTACCGAAATTACTTGTTCCCTTATTTCCTTTTACTAATTATCTTTTCCTGCTTTACCGACTCACTTTGACAATAATTATGACTTCCTCATAAATAATGAAAACAAAATAACTCTTAGGAGTATCAATCTCCCCCTTTGGCATTAGTTTGGTATCTTTGTTAAAAACTTCGAAGTCATCAAAAAATTTAAAATTATCCTTGTCCATATATCCATATTCCTCAATAAACTTATTACTCATTACTCCCCCTGAAGTATTACTTCCTAAATCATATATATATATATATATATATATATATATATATATATATATATATATATATATATATATATATATATATATATATATATATATATATATATATATATATATATATATATATATATATATATTTCATTTTATACATATCCCTGTTACATATTTTCCCCCTTTTTTAACAAAAATACAAAAATAGTGTATCTGATGGAGGGATCTTGTCAAAAATAGATTTGTACTTGTCATGAGAATCCTTCAGTGATGTCTTCCATGTATCCTTTAGTGTATGTAACACCATTATTTTCTCACTTAAATTAGTAGTCAAAGTTACCATGTTGTCCATAGCACTAACATCTGGTGTGTTGACTAAGTCTTTGGCCTTATGTACCTATTTTTTCAATGATTCAATATGGGGAATCAAAAAAAAA
This sequence comes from Chamaecyparis obtusa, assembly GCA_027943335.1. Classification (NCBI taxonomy): domain Eukaryota; kingdom Viridiplantae; phylum Streptophyta; class Pinopsida; order Cupressales; family Cupressaceae; genus Chamaecyparis; species Chamaecyparis obtusa. Next base: position 97,812 of record BSBK01010161.1, on the reverse strand, counting down.
TTGGAGTTCCAGTAGATCCATTATGATTTGATTCTCCTCTTTTCTTAGCTCATATTTCACTCCCATCAAGTGCTTCAGCCTTGCATAATATTCCTTTATAGAATTAGCCTTGGTGGAAACTTTTGATAACTGCCCGGTGAGCTCCTTTTCCACATTATCATCTTTCTCTTTAATATCCTTAGTGAAATTTGAAATTAAAAACATTTGTTGAAATAATAAAATAATATTTTATATCTCATTCTCCAATTCTTGAACTAACTCAGAAAGAGTTACCTTATCTAATGCATCTGATTGAAGGAGTTCTTCAATCAATGTAGTCTCCATTCTCTTCTTGTGTATTTTCATCATGTACCCGATAGTATCAGTACCAGGCTGGTTTATTTTATTCACTGGTTCTCTTAACTAGCTATAAATAACTTCTTTTTATTTATATTTTCCTCTATTACAATCTCACTTAATATAATTTTTACTTGGTCCAAACAATCAATCTTTAGCTTCTTGGAAATCATCTTGTCATGTGCAACTTTTCTCTTCAATAGATCTCTGAACTCTTAGAGTTCCTTTGGACTCATGGTTGAGATATAAACCTTGGGAATAACAATAGGTTGGCTAAGATCAACCTCTTTTTCATGCTTTCTCTTTTTGGTTTTTTCCTTTACTAAAGATGCCTTCTTTGCATTAGATTAAGCACTAGTTGTGTCCTCATTTTTCTCTTCTTTTTCTCTTCTTGTTTCTTCTCTTCTTTCTTATCTTCATATGTGGCCTTTACTTGTTCTTTTTATGGTTCCTTCTATTGCTCTGTAGTTTTGGTGGGAGTTCCCAACTCTTGATTCTGACCTTGTGTTGACTCGATCTCTTTGGTTTCCTCGGTATCCTTTGTTGTAGTCTCTTGTGTTGGCTCGATGGTGGCATCAACATCAATTGGTACATCTTTTGTCATCTCTGAGATTACTTATTCAATCTCAAGAAAAATAAATACCTTCTCAATAATAGGATCTTCTTCCATTAACCTTGCCTTGGTAGAATCATCAATGTCCATTCCCTTTATTTCTATAGCCTCGGTTGCCATGATGTCTTCATCAACTTTTTTTGTTTCATTAGGTTCTTGGTCAGTTATATCCTCAATTATGACTTCTTTAATTTTTGTCAAGTCAATTGTATCTGACTTACCTGCTTGATCTTTGACCTCTTCAATACTTAGTTGATCAATAGAGAAGATATTTCTCCAAAGATCATCAGTGTTATTCTGCACTTCTTCTAGCTTATTGAACATGATGCTCAGTTCTCTTCTTTTTACTCAGAATATTTTTTAATATTCTATTAGTGTGTCTTTGATTCCTTTATTTGTTAGGTCTGAGACAGTAATATCTAGGGACCTCTCTCTCATTTCCTTCTCATTTTCTAGAGCATACTTTCATCTAGCATCAATTTTTTGATAAAGTTCATCTTCAATATTCGGTGCCACCTCAATAGGTGTTGTTTTGAACTTGTGCAAAATAGATATGAAAGCCTCTTCAATTTTATTTTTTTCTTCATCATTCCTCTTCTCATACTTTAATTGTTTAAATATTGAATAACCTCCATATTTTTCAAGTGTCTTGAGTAATGCATCAAGACTTTTCACTTTAGGTACTTGAATTTGTACAACCTTATATTGATACATGTCATAAGACTCAATGTCACTCTCTTGTTGTAGCTTTAATTTCCTTCTAGGCCTTCCAATAGCCTTATTCTTTCTAATGTAAGTTTTTTTCTTTACCGGTTCTACCTCTACTTTCTTCTTTTCTCTCATTGTAGAGGAAGACCTTATTGATGGTCTAACACCAATTGGACTGGGGGTCTCTTTCTTTAATCTTGTCTTCTTCCCCTTAACCTCTGAAGGTTCAACAACTTCTTCTTTAACAACAATTCCTAGATTCTTTGACAAGGTGTTTATAATTCTATTTGTCTTTCTGATTGCCTTAGGTATTAAGATACCTATCCTTATTTTCTCTTTAACTTCTTCAAAAGTACTATTAGGACTCCAAATATTTTCTTGGTTTAAATCTTGCATGTTTAAATTGTGTCTGGAATTTTTTTCATATGAAGCCCTAGGTTTTATTTGGTCCAAGTCCTAAGTGTTTTCCTTGTTTTAAAACCTATGTATCCCTTGGTTTTTATATTTCTTCATTACTTTTTGGGAGTCACACAATCATTTTAAAACATGTGTTTCAAGTTTTCGTTGAAAGGGGCCAAGTCTTTTTAAGTTATGATTCCTAGCAGGACACTTATCTATTAATTTTTCCTAAGTCTAAAGTCTCTGAGATATTTTAAAAGAAAGTCAGAGTAGTGAACCACTCTTCTACAGAAATTGAGGGCCTTTAGGGCCACTATCCACCCTACCCATAGTAGGGGGCACCCCCACCTCTCTAAAACCTTTCAATCTAATGGTGGGTACGATCCCATGATTAAAAGATGTACAGAGTTTACCCTTCAATGCATCGCACCTAAGTGACACGTAGCTAATGGTGGGAGCTGGTCAGGGCTAAAGGAGAAGATAGAAATTGTGCAGATCAAGTTTGATCCAATGGGGGCATGATGTTTCTAACCAAAGTTGCATACCTTTTAGTCTTCACAAAATCACACCTAAGTGACAAGTGTCCACCTTGAGATCATGGGAGTAGTATTGATGAAGATAAAGGGAAGTCATATCAAGTTTGATCAAATGATAGACATAATCCTATGATCCAAAGTTGCTCGCTGATTATTGATCAAGGCATCACATCTTGGTGACACATGTCCAAGATGAAAAAGAGGAAAAAGGGTGGGGCATGTACGCCATGTGGAGTTTAGATGTCACTTTTTGATTGGTTGATTTCACAGCCATGTGGAGTGATGTGGAGGTCGTTAGTCCTTTGACATTTTATGAACCGCATGATATGCGGAGATGGATTAGATCGACGACTCTATTTTGAATTTCATTTTTTCATGTGAAATGCTCTGTTTTTACCCGTTGAGGTTGTAGTTTTAAAATATGTTGAATTATTTTCAACACGGTTGGTAAATTGAAGGGTAAGAGGAAATGGATTCAATGAGTAAGGAAGATTGGATTTTTTATCTAATCTGATCTATTTTGTAGAGATGGAAAGGATAGAATTATAGATAGAGAATTGATGAATGAGTGTTATGTCAGTCGATCAGATCTGATTTATTTTCTTTTATCATCGCTAAAAGATGATATTGAAGGGACATTTCTTTTAGAAGAGGGAGATTATGGTATGGAAGAATTATCAGAGAAATTCAAGCCCCTGCCACACGGAGGTAGGTGAGGTAGTTTTGGTATTGATTGAGAAGCTAAGGGCGAGAGGCCATTTAATGAAGAAAATCTTGTCCTTGCAGCTCACCTACTATGGTTACACCTATAATGTAAATCGGATTTGATTCTGATATCTCCGGGCTTTTCATCCATCCCTTCTGTAATAAATCTTGTGTGCCACAAGTTGTTTTCAGTGGTTGACAACTTATTTTGCGTAAATAATCTAAAGCTTGTTGCGATCCTTGCTCTATAAAAGGATTCCAAAGATCATTTGGAAGGGTTGTAAAATAGAGATAGAAAATGAATACAACTCTAGTCTGAGAACTTTCACTATTTTTTGAGTGTACTCAATTCTTCTTGAATGTATTGAAGCTTGATATATCAATGAAAATGCATTTTCAAGCCCCTTTTCAATACTTGATTGTCTTTGTATATTTCCTTTGATTTCTTATGAATTTGGATTGTAAGGCATTTCTGGTTCATTAATCTATAAGGTAGATTATGAAATAGTTTTAGGTTGCTTTCAAGGAAAGTATAAACCCTAAAGATTATTTTAGAGGATTTTAGGGACAATTTATAAATCTGATGATCTTATAATGAACTGTTGAAAGTTTTTTGTAAGACATAGATGTCTTTTATATGTTTTGAGATGTTTTCAATGATATGTTTTAGTGTATGTATATTCGTTTAGACTCTATGACCTAGGATTTTAGCATTGGTCATGTTCTAGAGTTGTAGAAAAATATTTAAAATTAACTCAAATATTTTATTTTACAAGTTTTCTATGATGAATGTTTAAAATCTATGTTAAGAAGATACATATCCATTGCATGGTTTACTGGGAAATGGTAAATTAAGAAGGTACACTCACCTGAGTCTGTAGAGATCAAAGTGAAGGAGAATCTTTATCCTCAATAAGTAAGATCTTTTCCTAATAGATTGGGAGTTGGGATACAAAGAGTCATAGACATTACTTGCCATATAGCAATCTGCAAGAAAAATCTCCAACAAAATTGGTGACTCTGCTGGAGAATGGAGACATAAAAAATTATTGTTAAACCTATCTTAGAATCTCTGGTGTTTTATTTTTCAAATTATATTATCCAGTTGAGTTATCCCATCCGAGTCACCAAAAAATTGGTGACTTTACTAGGGAATCAAACAATTGGTTCAAGTTCTTAAGTGTTGTAGTTTGCATGCACATCACTTCAAAAAAAATGTATTTCCCTAGATCTATTATGGGTGGCAATTACATTTATTTGTTATACCAATGTTATGTTATAGTACCAGCTATTCTTTTCCATTAGTTCATAATGAAACCCAAAAAGAACACTAGGTCTTACCTAAGGAAACATCTCGAGGTGAACTCCCTAAGGGTAATAGGAGAGATTGGTAAAATAAACTTGAATCAAGTTCAGGTGTGTCATGGATGCCTAAAAGTAGTAATTTAACCCCAGTAGCTGATAAATCTTCATCATCTTCTACTACTTCTAAATCAGATTGTTAGCCTTTGTTGAATCACATATTTAATACTCCTGAAGATATGCCTCAAAGTAAAGGTGTCACTCATATCCAATATAGGAGAATCGACTTTAATAGAGTAAGGAGTCAAAGTCATGCACATAATAGTATGTCAAACCCAAGTGAGTCATCCCCAAATCTAGTGGATCAACCTTTTTACCGAGTAGGTAACCAAGGACTTCATGATTTAATTGATCTAGATGACACTGAGAAATATGATTCAACACAATATGATGTTGAAGTTCTCAGAGAAAAGGTATTGGCTTTGAGAAGAAGGGAAAGAGAACAAGATGTGCAAAATAAGCAAAAAGAAAGAGAGAAAGAAGTTTTGAGTTATTGCTTGAAAGGAAGAGACTCTTGAGAGTCACAGCACAACATGAGGCAAATGGAAAAGCCTTGGATGAGAAGTATAAAGGTCTAGATAAAGAGGTCTTTGGGGATATGAATTTATTGAGAAAGAGATCACAACAGGGTGAATCTTGGCTAAAGGAAAATGAGTTTGAGGGGGAAGGTCTTGTTTTAAGATAGTTACAAGATTGGGAAGTTGAAAAGCCTGCCAAGGTTCAAAAGAATGCTATTGATTTCCAACATAAGGAAAATATGACTCTTCAAGAGAAAGGAAAATAAAAGGTGTTTGGTATTCATATTGAAGAGCCAAAGTCTAAGGATAATGTCCTTAGTGGAATGTCACAATTGGATCTAGAACTGGAGAGAGCTAGGAAAGCTAAAGAGGACCTTTCCAAACAGTTAGAGAAGGATGAATTAGAAGTTGCAGCTACTGAGATGAAGAAGAAAATAGCCTTCTTAAATCATTCTATGATATCAAAGCCACAAATTATAACTGGAATGATATCAAAGCCACAAGGAGCTTTCCCTAGTCAAGGCCCCCAAGCCATGGGTCATGTTCAAAGTGTCCTAACTAATGGTGTTAGCTAGAATTTTTAGACCTCCGGTACAACTCCAATTTCTGCTGCTCACCCTACTAGTGGTGGAGTTAGAAATGTGACAAATTAGAGTGTTGTAGTTGGGACCAGTGCAACTCATGTTGCTGCAAATTTTCAATGGATACCTATCCATTTGGATAGATACCCTCCATTATTTTATGATGGTATTCCTGGCCAACCAAATGTCATCCCAAATGAGGTAAGAGACAAGATCCCTAGGTTTAGTGAAAATAATGCACTAGTACATTTGACCTGGTTTTTCTACCAAAATTTTCGACCATGAAATAATTTTTTTTTGGTTGGTCGGATTATAGAAGGAAAACTTTCATTTTCTTTAATCCATACCCGTGTTCGTCAAAAGTTCAACCAATAATATGTAGGTCAAACTTTCGACGACCACGGGCATAAGTTAAAAAAAAAAAGATTTCATTTCATTATTATCATGGCGAATTTTTTCAAGGCTGCAGCGCGCGAAACCTCATCGGCACTGTGTAGCAAGATTCGATCAAGTAGAACCTTCGAAGCAAATTTCATTAACAAGGAACTAGATTCTAAGTATGTTTTTTTGTTTTGGTTATCATTTCATGTATTAACTGAGGCAAATAGATAACTTGTATTCGTACTACTATAAACCCCATTTTTTATGCATTCACAACATTAAAATTTTGTGAACAAGTTTAATTTGCACTGTCGAACTTGCAATAAACCTACAGTGTTGTTTGTTGTAGAAACTCATCTTATACATCTGCAGGTTTAGTTCAATATATACCCACTGTGTCAGAGCTTTTCTATCTATTAAGTATATTACTTAGACACAGTCTACCTGATATAAATAGATGCATTAACATCTCTATGCAAGTTCATGCATTCACATTTTAAAGTTTTATAGCATTTAGTGTTTGTTCAACTTCTAGGCAGGATTCCAATTCATTTACAGTCCATGTTGGGAGTTTAGATCTGTTATGGAGTTTGATCCTTAACTTGCGTCTCCTCCATGGGAATTCCATGTCGTTGGATGGAGAGCAAGTTAAGGCAATGTGTCAAAAAAACCTAAATACTCATAATTCAGGGAACTGTGTTAGTGCTTCAAGGCTGATGCCCTAGTTAGGTACATGTCATATGTTAACTTGTGAAGTAAAACTTTCGAAGCAAGTAGAACCTTCGAAGCAAATTTCATTAACAAGGAACCAGATTCTGAGTATGTTTTCTTGTTTTGGTTATCATTTCATGTATTAACTGTGGAAAATAGATAGCTTGTATTCATACTGCTATAAACCACATTTTTAATGCATTCAGGGCATTAAAATTATGTGAACAAGTTTAATTTGCACTGTCGAACTTGCAATAAACCTACAATGTTGTTTGTTGTAGAAACTCATCTTATACATCTGTGGGTTTAGTTCAATATGTACCCACTGTGTCAGGGCTTTTCTATTTGTTAAGTATATTACTTAGACACAGTTTGCCTGATAAAAATAGATGCATTAACATCTCTCTGCAAGTTCATGCATTCACATTTTAAAGTTTTATAGCATTTAGTGTTTGTTCAACTTCTACGCGGGATTCCAATTCGTTGACAGTCCGTGTTGGGAGTTTGGCTCTGTTATGGAGTTTGATCCTTAACTTGTGTCTCCTCCATGGGAATTCCATGCTGTTGGATGGAGAGAAAGTTAAGGCAATGTGTCAAAAAAACCTAAACGCTTAGAATTTGGGGAACTGTGTTAGTGCTTCAAGGTCGATGCCCTAGTTAGATGCATGCCATATGTTAACTTGTGAAGTAAAGAAATGTTTTGATTACTGGAAAAATAGGTTTTGAAGGGACCCAAAACCCTTTACAACTTTAGGAACAAAAGATCAGAAATATTAAGCATAACCATCAAAAGATGAAACATACAACAACGAACTGCCCATACTAGGGGCTACAAAGCTAGCGAAGAAAGGGTAGAAACCCAGCCAAAAAGATAGCAAGAGACACAAAAAAACTAGTAGGAGCACCAGGCTACAGAACCCCAACTTTTTCATCCAGAGTTTTCTCCATCTTGGCCTAAATGTTATCCATATGAAGTAAAGAAATGTTATGGAAGAGTAATAACCGGGAATTTGAAACTGATTCCTCGATCTGAATTTGAGCAAAGAAACAATAAAAGACATGGTTGCAGCAGTAGCTCAAAAGTATGTTGGGTTTAAAGATTAATTGACCGAGATCTCTGTTGACAATTGGAAAAAAAAAAAAACACCAGTCCCTAATACCCATCTTCAAACTGTTCCAAGTCAACCTAACCTAATCTGATCAACTGGGTTAGAGAGTCCTTAAAGACCAGTTGGAGGTGCTGGATGTGGATTGCCTGTTATTGTTTTGTAATTTCCAATTAAAGCAAGGGAACCCGATATGCCTATGTTAAATATTGTGACTGATCCATAGACCGGCAAAAGAGAGTACTGTTGAAAACCAATAGAGGATTAGTAGAAGTCTGAGTATCATATGTGAGGAGTTGGAATAGGATTGCACGTTTGATAGATTATAATCAAAGGAACATTAGCAAATGTGTAGTCTTGCTAAAAGTAGACACCAGTGGTTGAGGTAACAAAGCTCTTTGGAGGACTGATTATAAATTTTAGTTGATAGATTGAAGAGTCACCACCGTGTCTGGAAGTATTCAAAGTTTAGAGAGTTTGACAAGTTAATTGGAACCATTATTCATAGTTGAACCAACATTGTTATTTGTTGATATTCTATTGTGATAGTTGGTTGGGTCTATCCAAGGATTATAAATTACCTAAAAATGCCCAGTTCCAAAGCTCCAACTTGACCACAAGCAGGGAGTATGCTAGAAAAGGTTGAGGAGTCTGGTTTTACATCCACTAGTTGCATTTGATTAAAAGTTTCTAATGCCTTTTCAACAAACCCATTTTGAACATATCCCCCAATCATGGCAGTCCATGAGATGGCATCTCTTTGAGGCAATCTGTCAAACAATTTACGTGCCTTGTCTATGTTTCCATATTTAACATACATGTCTACTAAGGCATTGACAACTAAAACATTTGATAAAAATCATTCCTAAGTATTTATGATTCTCTGCATCTTTATTTCTATAAAAGCACTAAAATTAGCTATTCGAGGGTTTTGTTTTCTTTGTATTCCTATAGTCTCATACTTGTGGCTCTGTTCGTATAAATGTTGCTAAAGATTACCGATCTTTGATATAATGATGAAATGGTACTCATATTCATTGTGGATTTTGCATTCTATATATATATATCTTGTTTTACTCCAACATATGCTATAGTTTTTTGGAGGGTAATGAAAACCCTAATAGGTTATGATTTCACTTTGTGACACCATCAGTAATTTTGGGCTTTGAAATATTTGTATATTCTTCAATGCTTTTCCACTTCATTTGATGTTTGTAATAATGAGCACCCATGTTATTCGTATGGAATTACTATGTCTTATTTCTCCTTGATTGAATATCATTATTACATTAGTAGAGAGTTATTTTTACTAGTTAATGAAATCATTACTCCTTCATATGATGACAAAGCTTATCATTTCTTGGATTATATAAGCACTCTACATTGATACTTATTATATTCTTAGTGCTATGGGTATACATCTTGGTTGTGATTTGTTTGAATCTCTTTAATCAATTCCATTTTCTAGTTGTCTATGTGATTTGATGATGTTATGGTGATTTTAATTACCCTGTGTAATTTTAAATTTCTATGCATATGAGAATCATACCTTTTTTTGTTCATCCTAGTCTACACAATTTGTCAACCCTTCATTGGTCTTGATGCATTACTTATCACCCCAAGGATCATCTACTTTGATTCTTTTATGACTGCCATGTCATCATAGACCACTAATAGTTATTACATCTCATTGTATCATCATTATTGTTCTCTTTTATCTATTCTTAACAACACTTGACAACATGCCTTCACTACCTTCTTTTATTGTTCTTATTTATTAAATATATTTGTTCATTATTTAGCACTTGACTACTAATGACAGTAGCACAATAAACTACTCTAATAAATGCTCTGTATACTACCCCGCACTTCACTATCTTGGCACTTATTTTAGCACCTATGTTTCTTTGGTAAGTCTATGGTATGATGTTATGACCTTTACTAGCTCTCATTTGATATCTGCAAATACCACTTCTCCTTGTGTCTTCCAATTGATGTAGCACTAAAGTCTTGAATTATTGGACTGATTCTAAGTGACGTGTCTTGTATTTTACATTACTCCCCTCCTAATGAATCGGGTTTATTTATTGTCTTCAGTAATAGAATTATTTTTGTGTATATATACACAAATGTGTGTGTATATATATGTGTATATATATGTGGATATACATACACACGTGTGTATATGTGTGTATATATATACACATGTGTGTGTATTTATGTATATATACACACATGTATGTGTATATATATATATGTGTGTGTGTGTGTATGTGTGTTTATACACACACGTGTGTGTATATATACATATGTGTGTATATATAAATGCACGTGTTTGTATATATACACAGGTGTGTATATATAAATGCATGTGTGTGTATATGTGTGTATGTGTGTGTATACACACATGTACACACATGTGTGTATCTATGTATATATACACATGTATGTATATGTGTATATATGTGTGCATATACACACATGTATACACATATACACATGTGTGTATGTGTATATATACACATATGTGCATATATGTATATATACACACATGTATGTATGTATATATATAGACATATACACACAAATTTAAAGAAATTAAATTACAGAATTAAAATTCCTTATGCATCTTCTGGGTGAACCAAACAAGTCATCTCATATTTTGGAAATCATTTTCAGAATTTGTATCTTCCAGAATTGCAGCATCTTCTAGAATTGACTATATCTGACATTTAGTATTCCATGCACCAAACGGGCCCTTATTGCATAAAGAAAATGGAATCCAAAACAAGGCTCTTAAGACCTTTCCAAAATCACAAATTGCACACAAACTAGTTTTTATCTTTTATTTCATGTTCTCATCTATACATACTAGGGATCTTGCCAGTACATTCCTTGTTTGGTGTATATATAATCCTATTACAACTGCCACAACCATATTTGGTTGGTCGTGATTTTAGCTAATGGAGCTTGTAGACACTAAAATAATTATTCTTTCATATATCAATATGTTATTATTTGATCCATTAATAATATTCATCAACATCTATCATTATTATATTATTTATCTTCTATTATCATTCATAATTATTTATCTTCCATGATCAATCTTCTTTATTTATCTAGGTTGATTTGGCCAAGAATATCTTGAAAGAGTGGTTCTATTGTAATGATGGTTCTATTTGCAACAAACTTGTTAGAAACATGAAAAGAAAACATGTTAGCAATTCCATCATTTGTCTGTTGTTTGGGACAGTCACCATAGAATTATTTGGACTGTCTCTCATCTTGCTTTGTAAGGTTAAAATGACCTTTTTTTCTTCCCTCCTTGAATCGACCCTTACCGTCTTGCACTTGTGCAATGATAGGACACCAATGTTGCTAATTAAGTTTGGCGGGATGATTACGCCTATCCTGAAAAAAGATCATCAAATCATTATGCTTTCAAATCAATTACCTATTGACGTATCCCTTGCGAGGGAGAGAAGCCAAACACATAAAGAACATGCACATAAACACGACAACTGAAAAACTTAAATGGAATACACCAAGAAGTACCAAATGATGAATGCTCAATTGTTGTAATGGCAAAGCAATATCAGAACCGTCCATTTCTAGAACTTGATTTTTCTATAGTCCTAATGATTTTTATTATTTCTTGTCTGTGCTTGGTGACATGATTTTGAACATTGTTGACATACTGAAATGGAATACACAATACCAAATGATGAATGCTCAATTGTTTTAATGGCAAAGCATCAGAACGGTCCATTTCTAAAATTTGATTTTGTATAGTCTTAATTATTTTTCTATAGTCCTAATGATTTTGAATATTGTTGACAAAGAGTGTTTCTTTTTTTTATTATAGTATAAATGATTTTTCTATAGTCGTAATGATTTTTCTTATTTCTTGTCTTTTGTCCCTTTTTTATTTCCTATGTCTCTGCTTCGTGACAGGATTTTGTCACCTTCTTTTTATGGTATATTTCATTCACTCTATGTAGAATACTATTTTATTTCAGCTTCATATTTCTTTCATTTTTCATATACATAGAGACTACACATGCTAATAAAAAAATGAGCTATTTGATTTAGGTTTACTTTTCATTATTGTAAATGGTTAATATTTCTAATGCTACTCGGTGTATTTCATATAAAAATAATCATATAAAAATAATAAATGTAGTAACGATGGTGTGGTGCATTATTGATATAGGCTCAATGACTCTTGTCAATGTGCCAAACTATCAATGTGGTGGTGGGCAGTGTGTGTTGAAGACTTCATAGACACTAAACAACCCTAGACGACAATTTTGGTGCTGCCCAAATAGAAAAAAAGGTTGCTAATGTGTATATATTTAAAGTTTCTAATGTAAATACTATTCATTATAATATAAGAACTAATGTAGACTGGGTATCATAGGGAAATAATGGCTACGAATACTTTAGTTGGGTCGATGACAACTCATCTGCATCTATCCGCCCATCTCCACTTATCCACGATGAAGGACTTGAGTGCAAAACGTGTCAGGCTAGGACAAATTCCAAAATTATATTTTTACGATGCCTTCTCTGTATTGTAATCGCATATCTTTGTTGTGACCATATGCAGAGATGAACTCAGGAATTAGTTAGTTTAGTATTTTCATATTGTAACTAATATTTTAATATTGATATGACATAACTTCTCTTTGCCTCAAGTGCGCATATATATGGTTTACATCTTTTTTTAGAATAATTCTTCATATTGTTTATGGCTCAGGTGAGCCCCAATCTGCTATCAATCACATGATTTAACGTATAGTGTTTTCTTGGTTATTTTGTTTGTTCCTTGACCTTGACTATGGATTGACTATCATTTTCAAGCTTGAGCGAGGCTTCATACCAAGCAGCGTCCGCAGATTTGTATGCAACATTGATTTATGCTAGAGGTAAACTACATGTGTCATGTAAACAACATGGTTGAATGCAATCTCTTTTGCATGTTTGCAAGAGTTTTCCCACTAATACAAGTGTAAATAACGCATTGAACGTAATCTACGGACACTGCGTGGTATGAAGTCTCGCTAAAGTTTGAGCGTAATGTGGTATGAAGTCTCCCTTTATTCCAGTGAGGGATTGGAATGAGTTCATTTTGGATGCAAAGAAGAATGGGGATACTCAAAGAGGAATTACACCAACAAATGAGAGAAGGTATAAACACGACAGTTGAGAAACATAAATGCAGATTTCACAATAGCTGAGAAACATAATTGTAGGCATCACGGTCACAATTTTTTGGAGACAACGTAATTGAGTTGTATACCCAAGCGATGGAGTGCAACTTCTGCACCTCCGATTCCAAGTTGACACTACGGGATACAAAGACCATAGATAAGGAATAAATTTAGAGAGCGGAGGAGGTCCATAATGACCAAAATAATACAGGATGAACCTCAAGTTAAATGAGGCAACTGCAAACATTTTAATAGATTTTTATTATTAAATAATGAAATTTACATATACTAGTGTTCTAAGCCCCCTCTAACTTACGCATCTAGAAAATGAAACTACAACCTATTGAGATTGAGACAAACCTTATAGAACAACAACAGCTAGGAATGATCGCTTTCCAACATCTATTGAATACATCTTTTGAATACATCTGTAGCTCATGAATACAAGGTCCTCCAATTGATGTATTCAACAGATGTTGGAAAGCGATCCTTCCTAGCTATTGTTGTTCTATAAGGTTTGTCTCAATCCCAATAGGTTGTAGTTTCATTTTCTAGATGCGTAAGTTAGAGGGGGCTTACAATAATAAATCATGTAATGAGGGGGCTTAGAACACTAGTATATGCAAATTTCATTATTTAATAATAAAAATCTATTAAAATGTGTGCTGTAATACCCCAAAAATGGGCTATAAGTTCATTAACCTCCTACATCTACAAATCAAACGAAATCGACATCGAAGTCCTAACCTAAGGCACATCTAAACATCATCGAATCCTAATTGATTATCTTAAATTCTGCATCGGGGAATATTCTTAGCAATATTCCTAATTATCTTAATTATCTTTAATTTAATAATTATTTGGCAATAAATCATATTTATCCTAAGTTTGATTAATTGAATATTTTCATATTTAATTAATTAGATTTAATATCTTGCCAAATTAATTATGTAATTAAATTTAATTCTATCTATTATTAATTGTATTATTTAATTTTGACAATAAATCTAATATCTTATGAATAATTGATTAAATTCTTATTTAATTGATTAAAGCAAGTTGTCATTATTTAATAATATAGTTTTTAATAAAAGTTTTATAAAATAGTTAATTAACCCATAAATTAATTATTTTATTTCAAAAATTAGTTAAGTTGAGAATAAATCACTTTATTTATTTATTAAATCATAATTATCCATGTGCACATTCAAGGACCAGTTAAACTCAAATTGGAAAATCAATGCAAGTTGTTAGCTTTTTGAAACTCAACATCTTTTTGAGTTTTAAAGTTGATCTAAACTTCTAATTCGAGTTGAACTGTGCTTTTGCATGATTTTTGTGACTTAATTATCTGTTATTTAAAAATAACTCAAAAATCAAGCTGAGTTATTTGAGTGATTTATGGCTTTTTCTCATGCACCTCCAAAGCCCTGGATTTCTATAAAACGAAGGCTCAGCTCTTCATAATTCATATCTCACAAATTGCAAACTTACTCTACAAGAATCATAGCATATCAGATTTGGAGAATTTGCACAATTGGAGCTTGAAAGATAAATTTGAGGATTCGAAGCTTGGTGAGATCAATTTCAAATTCATAGCTTTCATATTATTGTTGGAATTTTCATTCTCATATCATATCATTTCTAGATTAGCATTGCATATCATTTAGCATAGATTCATATCAGTTTTTCATTATCATTGCATAGAAAATACCAAAAAAAAATAGATTAATTGCATTCATATTTCATATCAGTTTTGCATTCAAATCCTTCATTTAGGTGTCGTCTAGGTCACTGATCTCGATAGCAATCTGAGAACATTAATCTCGCACCTACTAGAAGGCAGTAAATCACTTGGTTAGAGTAGATTTTAATTTTGCACGATTTTGATTATAGCTAACCTCTAATGTTTTACTGAAGTGTTGTGTCTACAGATCAGGTACAATTTTCACACACACATGTGCAGTTGCCTCATTTAACTTGAGGTTGTCCTGTATTATTTTTTTCATTATGGCCCTCCTCCACTCTCTAAATTTATTCCTTATCTATGGTCTTTGAATCACACAGTGTCAATTTGGAATCAGAGGTGCAGAAGTTGCACTCCATTGCTTGGGTATACAACTCAATTACGTTGTCTCCAAAAAGATGTTACCATGATGCCTACAATTATGTTTCTCATCTGTTGTGTCCCAAGACCCCTTATGAACATTTATGACCATTTACGACCTCTAAGAATACATCTTAGAGGTCTTAAAATGTCATAAAGGGTCATTAGAGGCTCCTAGGAGGGGCCAGATGAGCTTCCAACTTCACATGGTTGGCCCTGTTAAGTAGAGAATGTTAATTAAACTATTCTCAAAACATAATTATAGGCATCATGGTCACATTTTTTTGGAGACAACATAATTGAGTTGTATACCCAGACGGAGTGCAACTTCTGCACCTCCGATTCCAAGTTGACACTGCGGGATGGAGAACAACTTGGAACCGGAGGTGAAGAAGTTGTTCTCCATTGTCTGGGTATACCACTCAATTACATTGTCTCCAAAAAAATGTGACCATGATGCCTACAATTAAGTTTCTCAGAAAATGTTAAACTATTCTCGAAACAAAGAGAAGCTCAATAATTTAAGGTCTCAGTACAAGCACTAGAATTGAGTTTTTTGGCACGGGCTGGAAAATTTTTGTATATCAACATGTGATAGAGTTTGGGCAAAAAAATCTATCGCATGTTGATATACAAAAATTTTCCATTCATGCCGAAAAACTCAATTCTAGTGCTTGTACTACATGATTGGTGCCAAAACAGGGCTCTCCCAATCACTGATTGTGACCTGCTGGCAACAACCAACAGAATGAGTGTGGACACCTGAAGATAAATATCAAATAGGGGGAAAGCACCTGAAACAACAGAGGCAATAGCTGTAGATACAGATGAGGATATCCCAAATCCTTAATATAATAAATACGGTGAAGAAAAAGAGTAATGCAGAAATTATTACTATTTTGGAAGATGCAAATCCAACTGAGGAGATGTTGAAGAGGATTTATGGGATTTCTTATATTAGGGATTTCTGGGATATCCTCATCTGTATCTACAACTATCAACTCTGTTGTTGCAGGTGCTTTTCCCCTATCCTAAACATCACATTGTGACAAAAATATTAGTAAAACTATCATAATAACTCCATGAACATTGTTTTAAGTAATTATCTATGAATATATTTATATGTAGTAAACTGAATGATTAACATTTCTCAGTATTTGTCTTGTATGTATATGTATATATTGTCAATAAATACATTAATTATTTACATTGGAATGCAGCTTGTTGATATTGATACTGCACCGGTCGAGCACGATGGAGGCATCGACTCTAATGTGAATTGTAGTACTCAAGGTATACATTTTCTATTCAAATTTTGATTAATGAATATTTAATACAAGCAAACATATTCAATTGTTTAAGGTGGATTAGTTATGATGATGAGACGCGCCATTTAGATGTTAACTGTGACAGTCTCTTAGTTTCAGGTAATGCAGAAGAACGAGTGTGGACACCTGAAGATAAATATCAAATAGGGAAAAAGCACCTGCAACAACAAAGGCAATATTTGTAGATATAGATGAGGATATCCCAAATTCCTAATATAATAAATATGATGAAGAAAAAGAGTAATGCAGAAATTATTACTATTTTGGAAGATGCAAATCCAACCAAGGAGATGCTGAAGAGGATTTATGGGATTTCTTATATTAGGGATTTCTAGGATATCCTCATCTATATCTACAGCTATCAACTCTGTTGTTGCAGGTGCTTTTCCCCTATCCTGAACATCAAATTGTGACAAAAATATCAGTAAAACTATCATAATAAATCCATGAACATTGTTTTAAGTAATTATCTATGATTATATTTATATGTAGTAAACTGAATGATTAACATTTCTCAGTATTTGTCTTGTATTTATATGTATATATTGTCGATAAATACACTAATTATTTACATTGGAATGCAACCTACTGATATTGATACTGCACCGGCCGAGCACGATGGAGGCATCGATTCTAATGTGAATTGTAGTACTCAAGGTATACATTTTCTATTCGAATTTTGATTAATGAATATTTAATACAAGAAAACATATTCAATTGTTTAAGGTGGATTAGTTGTGATGATGAGACACGCCATTTAGATGTTAACTGTGACAGTCTCTTGGTTTCAGGCAATCTCAATTCATATACATAGGATATCAGGTGGAGTTGAAAAACACAACAGGGTTGCATTTTTTATAGAGGTCTTTAATTGCGTATTTTAAGTTATAGACCATCGCGAACATTGTAATTTTGACCTATTAAAAAAATGTAAACGTGTTGTGTTTTTTCAACTCCACCTGTTACCCGTGCATATTTTTCTTGTGTTGCACGTGCATTCTCGATTCAGAGTGGGAAAAATCTTATTTTCGATGCAAGGGAGAGAATCCATACACATAAGTAATGGAGTTGAGGGGATATGAAGGAATACCAAACATTGAATTTGGAATTTTTCATTAGAGAAATTGCAGTGGAGGTCTGATCAATAGAGAAGATAGTAATGACCGCAGGAGAATGAATAGTGGTTACAGTTGTAGTGGGGAAGATAGTGGAGGCCATCCATGAAGAAACTTGCTGATAGAGATGGTCTACAAGAAACAAAGGAGAAAAAAATATAAACATGTTGGGTCTTCTCAACTCCACCTGCTATCCATGCATATTTTGCTTGTGTTGCACACACATTCAATATGCAATCTCAATTCCTATGCACGAATAGTAGGTGGAGCTGAAAGACCCAACATGTTTGCATTTTTTATAGAGGTCTTTAATTGTGTATTTTAAGTTAGACCATCACGAACATTGTAAATGTGTTGGGTCTTCTCAGCTCCACCTTCTATCTGTGCATATGCTGCTTGTGTTGCACACACATTCTCAATTCAAAGTGGGAAAATCTTATTTTCGATGTGAGGGAGAGAAGCCAAACACAAAGAACATGCAAATAAACACGACAACTACAAAACATAAATGTAGGTATCACAATAGCTGAGAAACATAAATGTAGGCATCATGGTCCCAATTGTTTGGAGACACAACATAATTGAATTCTATACCCAGATGATGCAACACAACCACTACTCCTGCATTTCGAAGTGGACACTGGGGGATCCAAAAACCAAAGATAAGGAATTTATTTTTGGTTTTTGCATCCTGCAGTGTCCACTTAGAACTGCAAGAGTAGTGGTTGTGTTGCATTGTTTGGGTCTAGAATTCAATTATGTTGTGTCTACAAACAATTGTGACCATGATGCGTACATTTATGTTTCTTAGTTGTTGTGTCCCAGGACCCCTTATGACCCTTTATGACCCATTACGATCCCTAAGAATACATCTTAGAGGTCTTAAAGTGTTGTAAAGGGTCATAAGAGGATCCTAGGAGGGGCCAGATGAGCTTCCACCTTCACGCGGTTGGCCCTGTTAAGTAGAGAATGTTAATTAAACTATTACTTGAAACAAAGAGAAGCTCAATAATTTAAGATCTCAATCAACGTACAAAAAATATATACAACAATAAGATATTTGGTCGATACTTAATATCGACATAAGTTATGATTATTATAATTATATATGATGAATAATTATTAGATAAATAATAAAAATAGTGAAATTAAAATATGTATATATATATTTAAAAAAAAAATTAAATTGTATGTCGATATTTTGACCAACTCTCTTTGGCGTTTCGATGAGGCTCCTATATGTTCGACATCGATTCTGACCAATGTTGGTCTCGATTTCGACAAACGTTGGTTGCTTAGATAAAAGGTTTGATCTGCAATTCTTCCAGCTTCAAGCGATTACTTCGACAAAGATTTGATTGATAATTCAATCTCTAAGGACGTCGAAATTTCGACGATGGTTTTTCCTATCGAATAAATGACGAAAAAAGTTCGACAACAGTTTTGGTCATCTGTTCGACCAATGGGTATCGAAAATTTGACTAATCCTCATCGAAAAATAGGGTAAAATTTACTAGTGATGTTATTACTTGTGATAAACACCTTAAAACCTTCACTAACAAGATGAATGACTTTGAGATTGAACATGAATATATAGTGATGAAATTATTTGTTCAATCTATTAATGAAGATGATAGATACTAGTATAGAGGATTGCCTAAAAATAGTGTAACATATTGGGATGAATTTGTCAAATGTTTTAAGGAGCAACATGTTGAACATGTTAACTCAAGCTTTATGTTAAATGAGTTTAAAAATATCAAGAAATTTTCAAATGAAATTATGAAAGAATTCAATAATAGGTTTCAAAAGGCCATGAATAAACTATTTTAGGTCTTGAGATTAGATGAAGAAGTGTTTTTAATAACCTATTTTAATGCAGTTGATGGGAAGATGTCATATCTTTTGAGGGATAAAAATCCATGAACCCTGAGGGAAGATTTCAAAATGGCTATTAATATTGAGAGAAATAGAAATGCCTCAGGAAAGATGGGAAAAAGAGAGGATGGAAGGTTGTGGAAAGACACAAAAGGCCAAGCAAGTAGGCCAAACAAGGAAGAAGATAAGTTTGATAAGATGATGCATGTGGTAAAAGACCTTACTGCAAAGATTGAGAAAAATGACAGAGGGTCTTATGAAAATAGGCATCGGTATCAAAGGTATGACAAATTTCCAAACCTACGAGATATGCCTTATAAAACCAAATGGAAATATGGAAAACCTGTTTCTGAGAATCAAGAGAATTAGAAGAAAAAAAGAAACCCTTGATCCTTTGAAAAGGAATAATACCCACAATGTAGAGAATACTCCTTGGTTTGTTTCTTGCCACATGCCTCATTCCTCCTTCCAATGTATTGTTTCCCAAGCATTAGCAGAACAGATGGATGATGCAAGTGAACCAATGAATTTAGGACAAGAAGAACCAGTTGTCAACATGTTCACTGTTAAGAGGACTGATGACGTGTTCTTTCCTAATGAAGAAGAACTAGTTGTAGATGTGGACATTCGGAGAAAATAGTACCAAGGGTACTAGTAGCAAGTAATTTATGATTTAGATGATGATGCTAATGTTGTGCTACATAATACTATAAATGTTGTGGGTGATGAAAATAAATATCCCCATTTTAAACTACCTAGTGAAGAAGAAGAAATATCCCTTACTGTGGCAAAAATTAACCAAGCTAGGAGTGCTTATAACCTGAGAAATAGGAAGGTGGGGCTTGATCAAGGTAAACCAAGGTTCATGTTTATTAAAGAAGATGACTCAAAGGTTTCTGATAGTACTCCTAATAAAGAAAAAGACAAGAAATAAAGTGCTAAACAAGGAGAATCCTCTTCTACTCAAGGAGAGAAGGAGGAGGTAAAGTTTGACAAGCAAGTTATGTTGGATAAGGGAAATAAAGATAAGAGCACTGCTTATGTTGTATCATAATTACCTATATTTAATATGAAACATGGTCTTACCCAAATGAAAGTTTCAATTCTTTTAATAGAGATGTTAAAGTTTAGCCAACATAGAGAGGCAACATTGTCATTATTGACAGGGATTGCAGATATCCCGTGTGATTATAAAAAGGAAAATAAAGAAAAGAGGAATAAATCTGACCAAGATGCCCCTATCATATATGTGGGAAATGTAATTACCAAAGAGCTCTCACATATTTCTCCATTGTATGCGACCCTTCTCATAAACAACAAACTTGTAAAAAATTGCATGATAGATTATGGTGTTGCAGTAAGTGTAATGCCATATGCAGCGATGAAGGGATTGGGAAGGGAAGTAGACACTTCTTTTGGGATTTTTTATGCTATGGATAATAGGGAGGTCCCTGTTATTAGTACCTTAAAAGGAATAGAAGTCAAGATTGTTTCATTCCCTGAGGCCACTTACAAGATGGATGTTGTTGTTGTGGATACACAACCATAATATGGCATGTTGTTGTCAAGAGAATGTGATGCAATAGTTGGAGGGCCTGTACAATTGGATTTGTCATATGCAACAATCCCAGTCAATGGGAATGATGTAAAATTGTATAGGGAGCCACGAGCACCAGTAATTGTTAAAAAGGTGCAAGATAATATGCTCAACTGTTATGTAGATGTTGACATGGAGATTTTTAGAGTTGAGAAAATACTTCCACAGTGCAGAAATATTGATCCATTGGTGGAGGAACTAAAATCACAATAGTGTGGCTTGTGGAAAATGTACTTTGATGGAGCCTGCTCAAAAGAAGGATCAAGAGCTGGTGTCTTATTGATTTCTCCATCAGGAAACCTTTAAGTATTATTTCTTGTTGGCTTTTCAATGCACAAATAATAATGTTGAGTATGAGGTTTTACTTTTGGGTTTAGAAATTGCAACTAGGGATGGTGTCAAGTCTGTAAAATTTTTTGGGGATTATGAGCTGGTAGTAGCACAAGTCATATCTCAATATGATGTAAAAAAATGATAGACCAAAATTGTATAAGCATGTTGTCTAGGATCAAATTGAGTTATTTGATGTCTTTAACATTAAATGGATAGAGAGGTCAAAAAATATTATGGTTGATTTCATAGAAAATGTATCTTTAAAGAATGATGATTTGACCTTAAGTGGGGTATCAATTTTGGAGGTTAAGAGTAAGCCAGTTGTTCCTAATAATGTTTACAACTGGAAAGTTTTTTAGAATGATCAAGCTATACTCAAATGTATTCAGTGCCTAGACCATTATGAAGGCCAACATGTTGATTGCGATTCTTTACTTGAGGTAATAGATGGAAAAGACACTTTTTTTGAAAATGAGGTTGTGCAATTAAACTATAATCAGATCCCTAAGGGGCTTGTAGAGTTAGAATCATTGTTCAGTGGTCGGGATGATTATTTGAAGAAGACCAATGCTAGAATTGAGGATCTAGAAGAATTCAATTTGGGATAAAAAACATCACCACAGTTAGTATATATTTGAAGGAAGTTAGACTCCCATGTTAGGGAAAATTTAATAAAATTGCTAAGAAAACACAAGCATGTGTTTGCTTGGTCATATGAGGACCTAAAATCCTATAGGGAGGACTTGTTCCACAATGAGATCCCATTGAAACCAGATAAAAAACATTTCAGACAAAAGAAAAGACCAATTAATTATCACCCACTAAGAAAATACTCTTTTGAAGTATGCCTGGTTAAGAGCCAATCCGGTTAAAGATTACAATACATATAGTTAGGTGTGCCTCGGTCAAGGGATTTACCTCCGATTTATTAGGATCTTCACCCTGTTAGGAGTGGCTTTGTTAGAGGACTTCAAAAACTCTTTACAATGTTATCTTTTGAACGGATTTTATAATAAGACTGTTAAATCTACTCTGTTAAGAGATTTATCTGTTACAAATGCTAATAAGCAACAATAAATAACTTGACTTGTAGATTCACAACTATCTTTTCATAAACAGATCCTTCGTATTCTCTTCTATCTTTACTTCAATTCTTCACTTTTTAATGGATTCAACACTTCATCAGATCCTACTTTGTGACTCGGAATCTCTTTGTTCCTTCTTCATTGCACCAGTTGGTGACTCTTCAACTCTTCAATTTTCCATCCATTTTTTCATACAAATCCATCCTTTATATAGATAATTTTTTCTACTTAATCTCCTCTATTACATTTTTCTTTGATCAATCTTAACCGTCCAATTCATTATACCTTGAATCTGGATCTCGATAACACATTTTCTTCACTTAGGAGCTTGAACTTTCTTGAAACTTGTTCCTTCTATTTTAACCATTTAGATCTAAGTCGTAGATCATCACCTTGAATTTTCTTGATCATAGATCTCTCCAACTAACTTTCCTTGTCATCATGATCATCCATCTCATCATAGCTAATCATTAAATGTTGTTCCAATCCTTGTCTTTAATCATTGTTCCTTGCTTGGTAGATAACTCTGTATTTTGGTTAACTTCTCTCAGTGCCTAAAAATTTCTTTCTCAGTGTCCTTAGTTCATTTTCCTTTACCAAGTGAATTTTCCTACTCAGTATCCAAAACTCTTTTTCTTACCAACTTGACAAAATCTTCATTATCATGCTTTACCAACTTGATATAATCATATGTTAGGTAGAAAATAATTATATCAACATAACCTTACCATTGTTTGATCTATATCAGTTGCCCACTTAAGTTTTTCAACTTCATAACATCTTACTTCTTCATCTTCTACAATCATTCAACTTATATCATATACCGAATGATATGGCAACATAATATAAATCAGAAATCAATTGCTTGACATCAATGACAAGACAATAGGGTATGTGCAAGATCATGGTATGTCAAAAAGTGGCAATGTGAAGAAAACCTATTTTCACTCATCCAAAAGCACACAAATACATTTGTTGACTTTTTAGTAGGCCTGGGTGTCAGTACACCTGGTCAAGCCAAAAGCCAAAGAAAAGGATTAATCAGATATCTGATATTATTGGATATCCGATATTTGCCAGTAATTATAAATTTGTATAGTCTAGCCGCATTCAACAATTTCACTGTGAAAATGTGAACGTGGCTAGGGCTTCCGAATATCCGGTTTGGAATCCCCTATCTGATTTTTCTTTAATCTAAGGTAAGTCCAATCTTCAAATTTTTATTGTTTTTATTATTTTTTAATAAAAATTTATAGTCTTTTATATAAAAATTAGCCCATTTAAATGAGTTTTTGTATTGTTTTTTTAAAATTCATTGTAATTATCTATTTGTTTTTTAATTGTAATTAGACATGGAATTAGAAAACCCTCCTAATGATCCCGCAAAAAATCCAGAACAACCTCCCAACAATCCCCCACTTCCAGAAGATGTACTAGTCGCAAACCCTCACCGTTTAGAGGATCTAATAGGAGATAATCTAAATGAACTTAGAGGATTTCAAACCACCTATGCTAATATCCCCACATTGCACCCCATGTTTATGACATTGAATTAAATTATTGAAAACATGGAGAAACTTATAGAGCAACATAGTGTTGCACTTCTTTGGCGCAATTTCATGCATGCCCAGTTTGACGATGGGCTTGACTATGATCAAGTCATGAACCTAAACATAACAAAACATGCCATATGTAATCTTTTTGTAGATCATAAAACTGGTCTAAAAGTGAACCCTAAAAAAACCAAGTTGTCAATTAAATGGTGCACAAATAGTGCAATACATGACAAATTTTGGGACCGCTGGTGGATGGTTTTGATAGACCACCTCATAGCAATTTGGATGTCCCATTTTATTTTATTAAAAAATTGTATGCTGAATTTGTGCTCGGTCACAAGGTCAATTATTGGAGTATGAGACTTAACCAGGGTGTAGGTTTAGGCACTCCCCAGGACAGGCCATGGGCACAACGGGTGAAATCCAGCACATATGTCCCCCCTCCCAAGATTTTACCACTTCCCACAGTGCAGCATCCAGACATTATTTCTGAGGCCAGCTCACAGACTATTCGAGCCATTGACACCTTGAGTGATCTTCTGGTTACGCAGAGCACATCATTGTTGCCTCCTCATGCTGATG
Organism: Chamaecyparis obtusa; assembly: GCA_027943335.1. Classification (NCBI taxonomy): domain Eukaryota; kingdom Viridiplantae; phylum Streptophyta; class Pinopsida; order Cupressales; family Cupressaceae; genus Chamaecyparis; species Chamaecyparis obtusa. The sequence continues at coordinate 73,059 of BSBK01010161.1, read as the reverse complement.
CTTCTAACCCTTCCACATCCTCCATGAGCTCACATGTTTGTGTGCCCCACACTTGCATTATGTGCAATAATATGTCCTTAGGTCCCCTGAATGATAGTGATGCATATAATTACGTCTTCGAGGTGGATGATTCTACACAACACACTACAGGCACTAAAGCAACTTATGAAGATGTGCATCAGGGGCATACAGAGCCATGGACTCCTACTATTATGGTAAGGGCAAACAGTTCACTTTTTACATTGTATTTAAATTTTATCATTCGTATTTTTAGTAGAATTTTCTTATAATAATTTCCCACTTATTTGTTTTATGTGTTACATTTATGTTCAATTGATGACACAGGAGCAGATGGAACAGGTGGAGGGGTCCACGCTTTCGGCAATATCATTTGGCCTTGACAATTCCACGGTACATATGTTTTAATGTACTCTTTGGTTTCCTTAAATTATCTAGTTGTTGGTGGTTCACGGGTTGTTAATGTTTCTAAGGGAAGGGTCCACCTGCCTACCCCCCCAAAAAAAAAAAAAATAAATAAATAAAATAGACTCTTATTACTGGACAAAGTTTTGCTTATGTTACCAAAGCTGCAACTGCTATTCCTTCAAAGGAGAAATCTTGATCTCTTGCCTGTGCCAAGATATTTCCTGTGGTGGTGTGTGTTCAGGATGTGGTGGAGAACATGGGTCTCTTCCAACATTGTGGGTTAGAATGTAGATTCACTAGGTTCTGACCTTCTCTTTTGAATCTACATCATTAGGTGTCATATTCTTTGAAATCGTCTGTCTCTAGTAAGATTGAGTTTTTCCCTTATGCAAAGGGGTCTTTTATTGCTCTCTTTACTTCTTCTAAAGATTGTAATTTGATGTTGAGTAAGTTGTGGCATTGGGGGAACCACTCCCTTTCGAAAAAAATCTAAATAGACTCATTTAACCCTCTTACTGAACCGCTCAATGTGCATCCAATGTGGGTTTGTCTCCCCAATCATCCCATTCATTTTTGGGAGAACTCTTGCTTTGAGGCCATTGGAAATTTTGTCAATCATTTTTTAAAGATGGATGAGGCTACGACATCTATGGGCATCTCTACCTTCACTCGCATTCTGGTGGACATTGATAACTCTACACCCCTTCTAGGAGATGTGGTTCTCATGGTTAAGGATAGGCCTTGGACTCAATCGCTAGGTTATGAGGGTCTCCTCTTTCGATGTCGATGGTGCTTCTCTATTGGTCATCTGGCTACATATTATTCTCTCTCATGTCGTAAAGCTATTACCACTTGGTGGAAGGGAAAAAATGATTATTGTTTATCTGTTATGGACTCTTATTCTTCCTCTGGTGACTCTTCAAAAGTTGATGATGACTCCCCCAGGATGATGCTCCTGATGTTTTGGCCTCCTCAAAGCAGGTGGACCCAACTCCACCTCTTGATGCTAGTGCAATTCCCTTTGGTTATGTGGACCCTCCTCTGTTGGTCTCTCTTGATCTGCTTCAGCCTTTGGTTGATGATGCACAACATTACCAACACTCTAGTCGCCATGTTGATGGTTGTGCAAAGAGGGTTCCATCACCTCCCCCAATGGTAGGGAACCTTCTAAAAGTATTACCTGGATAGTTATTCGTAGGCAAAGGAAAAGTCACCCTGCAGGCCCTTATTCTCCTCCATAAAATTTGGATGAGTTATTTTCCCACTCTTGAAGTGGGTTACTGGTTGTGCTTCGAGTATGGTGTTAATGGTCTATTCTAGACCTTGTTGTAACTAGTTGTTTTGGTCTATTTTTACGTCTTACAATTGTTGTAAGGGACAAAACACCCTCATTTTTGCTTGTTTATTTTTATTTTGGTACACCCATTGGGTCATTGTAGATTGGGACAATGCACATGTTTTATTTCTTTAAATATCAAAATCATGAGAACTTTAGCTAAATTTTGTGTGCTTGAGCACATAGACTAGATAAGGAATTTCATATACTAAATCTTGGTTAATTTTTATTGAAAAATCTTTTCTCATTCCCTAGTCTTTCAAAATTTATTTTAAAATTGTAGTGTCTTTGAAGTCTAACATCCTTAGCATTAGACTAAAAGCATCGTAAATTTTATGCTTTTTATTACAAATTTAAAGGAATTATATACTAGAAATAGAATATTGTGATCTAAGGAAAATGTTGTTTCTGGACTCAATTGTGTGTGAGGTTTTAGCATCAACATTTCAGATCTCACTCCTGATCCATCATCGGGATGAAGAGCCCAATAAAATGTGCAAGATTTGCACAAATTTGTAAGCCTAGAATAAATAGAAGAGGAAGAGAGAGAAGAGAATGCACATGATTCTCTCTTCCTCTCCGCTTCTATTTATTCTAGGTCTACAACTTTGCATCTTGAATGTTTTATTTGGCTCTTTTTCATGTTGATGATGGATCATGGAGTGTGATCTAAAACGTTGATGCTAAAATCTCACAATTGAATCCAGGAAAACATTATTCTCCTTATTCAATGGATTGTGAAAATCTCTTAGCACTAATATTGTGATCTATTTTTATTGGTTTAAACATATATTGTATCTTTTATAAAAGGAAATTAATAGAACATGATTGATTGTATCTTGAGGGGCAATTACTAGAGAAACAAGGGTTGCGCACAGCTTGAGTCCCTGCCATTGGTGGGGGAGTAGGAGAATGTGCTTGTGGTCAGCATGTGCATGGACTTGTTTGTTTTCAATGTCATCCATGAGAAAGGGGATTTTAGGGGTCTTTAGTATTATTGCATTTTCACTTCGTAGGTGTTTTGTATAATGATAGCTTCATGGCAGCCGAGGAACATACACGAGTACTGACAACCAATGTTCTATTTTCATTTTGAGAAGCAATTAATACTAAACAAAGGTATTTACTCAAAGACCAAATATACAATATACAACACATGAGATCCTAGTTGTCCATTATGTAAGTTGACGAGACAATGTATGTAGCATATCATCTAAAGATAAACATGTCTTTAGTGGCAATTTTCCAAAAAAAGTGAAACTGTATCATGCAGGCCACATAGTCATTTGTATCTTATTCTTGCAATGTAGGCTACTTCTAAAAAAACACATTGTTTGATCGGGTTGGTACAGATAGGCCACAATTTCTATGCATTCTCATACTATTCTTGTCCAGCACACGTCCAAAAATTATTGACCTTTTGCATAGTTAAGAAGAGAATTTGTTCAATATGTTGGACAAGTACTACTGAAATGTTCGTTTGATGGCAGGGGCATTTCCTGTGGAGTAGTGTTTGTCACATTTAAGTTCGTGAAGGAAGGTGTGGTATGATTCAGTTGCACCACATGGTATATGAGTCTTTTGCATTGTATATTCAACCCTTGCTAGTTCACAGTTGTAAACATGTTGCACCTCATTGCTCGACTGTCTCATTTCTTCCAGTTTCTCGCGACAAATTAGCAATATGTTGTCTGTGTATGTGTCAATGCTACTGTGGTGGCCATCTTTACTTTTGGTCGATGAAGACTTGGACACTGACACATCTGGACCATTTGTGTTGGTCTGGGTTTGCTCACATGTTGCAGTGACACTACAGATACATATTATCTTGTGAAGGTCTTCAAATTCACACATTTAAGGAAAATGTCTACACGCAAAGAAAATGCAAAAACCTCACATCAAACTAGTGTCACCTGAGAACACAAACCTTGCTAGCTATAGCATAAGATCTTACAAAATTCAAGCGAACCAACAAACAATAAATACAAACTAATTTGTGAGTAAACATTATATTTCCTACAATATACTTGCCTTATACATGTTAACCTCAATATTATGATATTAACCATGCCAGACAACCTCAAATTAAGTTATCAATCCACGCCAAGTAATCAAACTTCAAAGGGGGTGTTACTTAAGTGGAATGTCAAAGTACCTAAGGGAGGTGGTCCATGACTTGGCTAGTTGAAAAGAGGAGGATTTCATCCACTCAATGGATGAACCAAACTCAACAATTAGAAAGTACATGAGGATCACAAATTTCAGTAAGGTAGAAATCATTGGAAGCTACCATTTCCTTTCACTAGTTGCTCTACCATTATGAAAATGGGGACTTTCCTTCATTCCTAACATATACCATATTTTTAAGTGGCTTCAGATGGCCAACAAATTGTGCCAAACAGTTCACAAAAATGAATCAAGCAACAACATTGAGAGATTGTATACAGCCAAATAAAACACCTTGATTCCCTGCAAAAATCATACAAATTCAAAAGCTAGGAAAGTTGAGGAAAAGAAAATTGACCAAAAGAAGTCATCTTAAATCAGAAAAAATGAATAAAACAATGAGAGGTTGATTGAAAGAGGAGCAATACACAAAAAATCAATTGGGTGTATATTTGATCAGCTCAGAATTTTGGGTTCTCAGCAAATGCTTTTACACTAGTCTGAGATTCTATTGGCCATGAATACTACTCAGTTTCAGGGTCAAAGATAGCATCAGCAGAAAAAAATAACATTGAGAAAGGAGAACGTCCACCACGCAGATTAAGTGATCCGTAAAGGTTTTGTAGAGCTCAAGATTCCTTAACCTTTGCTGGCTCCGCCCTAGCTGCGAAAAAGAGGTGCTTAGATTCAGGCTAGTTGTTCTATAGAGGGAAGAGGAGACAGTTAATAGTTGAGAGAATGGTTTCTTTTTCTAAGTGCATTGAAACTTGAACACGGAAGAGTGCATTGCAAGCTTCGTACGCACAACAAATACAAAAAATAGAGACCAGGCAAAGTCGCGCCAGTCTCTGGAATACTCCCAAGAGCTAATCATAGGTCAAAGGTACTGCTTTTGATCTATTGCTAGATTTTATTGTTTAATCACTTGAGCTGTTGTGTTTGGTCTACTACAAAGATTTTATTGTTTAAGCACTTGAGGTAAGAATATGGCGAGGAAATTGTACGTAGTTTTAGTTTTGGTTATGTTTATTAGACTTTTCCTAGTCTTAGGTTGAAAGGAAATTGTAGTTTTTGCTCGTGGACTATGCCCAATTCATAAGATTTTTGTTCTATGCTTCCTCTTTGCTAAAACAATTGTGATATCTTTTCCTTGCTACATTTCTCTGTTATATAGATCCGAAAGCTTCACCTCTACTTTCTCACAAAGACACTAAGCAAAAAGGTTTCTTCATTATTTAGAACACAGAAGATAATGGTAAGAATGTGCATATACCTCTCTTCAAAGATTATCTATGAAATCAGATTGATTTGATAGCTCATCTTGCAATGGCAATGATTGTGTCTTGTCTTTCATATTTTGGTACTGGAACATATGCACACACAAAATCAAAAAGATTAAAGAACCAAGATGTTAATGAATATAAATTTTGGCAACATAAAATATGAAAGCCTTCCAAAACTAGGGACACCTTCTAACAGAGTAGTGTTAGTCTCTCTCCACTCTATGTAAATTCATCAATATCCTTGCCTTGAAAATATTCTTGGATTGTTAAGAAAATAGGGAAAGTTATAATCTTAGCCAATATTTTAAGTAGACACTTTATAATCAGTCTATGAAGAAGTTCAAACATAAAGAATGTTCTAAGATTACATGTATAAAGTTCTAATGAGTTATAGTTAACTTATGAAAAAAACATGATATTAAACTCCATTAACACAAGAGCTAAGCTAAAAAATGTCTAATAAAAATTGATAATACACAAATTCTTTTAAGAAACTCATCAAAAAAATCCAATCTTCTTCTCTCTACCTCTACGACTGTTTTGTATTAAGGGCAAGACATGTTTTCAACTTTTTATATGGAGAAACATCTAAAATTATGTCTCAAAGTGCTTTGCAAAATGAATACCATGATAAAGAACAGAATTCTTATCAATGTAATCAGTTGGCTAATTTATACTTCCTTCAGTAACAAGGAGACATCATATCACACAATGACCATATGAACCCACTTTTATCAATTTCCTCCAAAATCTCCAATGCATTACATGACCATCAATTCTGTTTAAGCATTACTTTGCTAACAACCTGCCATTCAAATGATTAAGTAGATTTTTGGCCCATCTCTTTCCATCCACTAAACTCCTTACATTTTTTAATACTAAATGCTTAAATCAGGATTAACAGAGTGTTCAGAACATGCCAAATCCTTTGAGAATTTCAAATGTTTCTAACTTCTAAGAGGCCAAACTTTAAATAAAAAAATATTTTCTTTTGGGATAGACTGGTAGTTGGGGAAGCACCAATGAACTCTCTAAGTAATTACTTAATTAACAGAGCTAAACCTCTTGATTGAACAAATATTTTATTTTCTCATCAATGGGTAATTGGTCTCTAATTTGGGCACATATCAGTGGCCTTTAGGATGACAATTCTAGGCCTTTCATAAATACAATTATTAACTGACTGCTTTCATCAACAACTGAATTGTCCAATGATTATTGATTTTTAATATTTTTCTCTCATTTTTACAAAATTGTCAATTCACTATGCATAGAATTGAGCATAGTTACAAATTTGAAAACTCCTCTGTGCAATTGAGATTTAATTATATTCTTGAAGAGAGTGATTATATTCTTGAAGAGAGTGACTAAGGAAAATGTTTATTGGGACACACACGGGCATTGGCTCAGGGCAATTTTGTGACAGGAAAATGTTTGAACAAATTTTTGTTGTTTTTAGCTTCTCTTTGACTAGATGTTTTGAATGTTTTCAACACAAACAAAATGCAAGGATGGCTGCAGTTTTGTGAGCAGAGATTCATATTCTTTCCTAGTCCCGAGAGAGCCAACCATACCTGACATACATCCCATGAAAAAACATGCTTCATTCAAAAACTTATGGAGCCCATTTTTTAATATAATTTATCACATTTATTCATTGAATTCAGACCTGGAATAGATTAACAATTCACAATATTTGTCTATTGAACGTCTTAATTAAAAGGCTCTAAAAAGTGGAATGGAATCACGTTCAATGGAAGATTAATATGAATTGGATGAACCCAATGACACCCTCTAAACACAGACACAAAATACAAATTTGTAGAAAAGATCATCATCATTGGTGCATTTCCCGCAACAATATTTGGGAGAAATCTGATTTCTCCATATATTTTTTTTGTGAATACCCCTATTATGTTTCAAGCATCACCATGCACAGGCAAAGAGGATGTTGCCCAAGGTTTTTGAATCTGACTTTACACCCACTAGATGCATTTTCTTGAAGATTTCTAAAGCCATTTCAACAAATCTATTTGCATATCCTTAAAGAAGGCCTCATTTGACACTACATCCACATTGAAAACTCAAATCATCAATGATCTAAACCTCAAGTTGACACATAAGGCTACTTCTAAATAGTAAACATACACATCACTTAGTGGATTTGGATGCAAATAACACTCCATGAATGTAAGACTAATGCCATCAATTCATATGCATGAACTAGAAACATTGATTAGGACAATGTCGAGAATGTAATTCACAAACAAACTAGATTCATCTTTAAGAAGAATTATACTCTCTCCAAAAATATGGGCAAACATGGTTGCAACAAAAATTTACTGTACACAAGTGATACCAACCCATTTCCTCTTGTCTATAGTCTACCTTGTTAATGTGCCACAATTAAACTCTGTGGGCAATTTGTAGCACATGTACAACTCAATCCAAATCTAACATATTTTAAGAGGTACCCAAGAGACAAAAGCTATCAATTTCTTTATATTGCAATCAGCTGGTATGGTTAATTTATTTGTGGGAAAAAACTACAAGGATTACTCTCAGTAAACTGGAAAACTACCGATGCAAGGCAAAGCTAATATAAGATGTCATTATACATAAGAATAAGGTCATACTTTTGGCCAAGGGTTATGCCCAGAATGAAGGGAATGATTTGACATGTCGAAGAACTTGTGGAATATCAAGTGTTAAGATTTTAGGATCATTGCAAATGTAATAACACTATCTCATTGTATGTGTTTTCCAAATACAATAATCTCTTGCATTTATATTGAGAATGAGCCAAGAAGAGACATGTCCCTTCAAAAGACATGTCTATTCATTAATATGTAATTAATATAATGACAATTATTATTATTATATATACATATATATATATGGAGTATTATATTAATTTCTATAATATATATATATATATATATATATTCACTAGTATTGACTCATAGTGTTTATTCAATTGAAGCTACAAAACATCAACACTCCCTCTTAGCTAGGGAGGATAAATCAATCCAATGTCAACACTTAAGACACTTGACAACATCAATCATATGATGTAAGAAAGAAAGGCATCATCCTCGAGATGTAATCAATAGAAACATAGTCTCAATATGTGGATTGCCTCCATCGGTGATTCTATCCACAAATTCTCAGGTGGATTGTCTCCATCGACGATTCTATCCACAAGCTCTTGAGTATTGGTCTATCAGAATGTCAACACATGACATTCACCAAATACTATGAGTATTGGCCTATCAAAACATCAACATATGATATTCACCAAGTACTCAATAAGGTACTGGCCTATAGAATATCAACACATGATATTCACCAAATACCTATCATATATATATATATACAAACAACTCATAGACTGTCAATGACATCTATGTTGGTATGTGATGTTTTGGAGCACTAGGAATCACTTGAGGGATGTCATTTATGGCAACACTTATTTTTGGAGTGATCGCATGATAAGAAGATTGTCACTGGAGTCACATGAAAATGACTAAGTTCAAAATCAGGATAACAGGGTATAGTGTTATAGTCTTGGTCAGCAATGAAGATATATGAGGTATTATGGCTTGCAAAGTTAATTGGAGGTATTGTGGTATGTATACATGCTTCAGTTAAAAGAGCATGAGTTTTGGTTACCAGATTTATGAGATATAGTGTTCGGAAAGTATGCGAAGACAGTAAAACAGTGTAACAGGGTACATGAACAATTGCGAAGATTAAGGAAAGTATAGTGGATATGATAACGTGCTAAGACAAGTGAATAAAGTATATTGCCGAATCTTTGGTAATGTAAGAGCACCGACTCCATTAATATCATTCGCACAAGTCAGTGTTATGTTTTGTATGGTAAATTGTGAAGCTGACTAGAAAGTTGATTTTGTATAAGTATAGATTGCTTTTGTGAAAGCGAAGTATGGTTATGATTATGATGATGGATTAATTTTGCGAATATAAGAGAGTAGATATCAGATGCGAGATCAATAAGAGGTCGAGCTATAACCGGAACTATCTAAGCAAGATAAGTGCTTGTATTGTTCCCTTTTTTGAGAACTATTTTGAAACCAGTATTGATTGTAAGAGAAGTGTGCTCACCACCTTTAATCAGGTGTCTTGTATACCCCTAACAGGGTTTTGTATTCCTCTAACAATGAAATGTACTATGTAACAATCAGCTCCTAACAGGGCTAGATCTCCTAACAGGGATATTATATTTTAGAGCATATTTGGGGGTACCATCCCCACCGGGGTTTTCCCTTTGGCCAGGGTTTCCTCGAGAAAAAATCATGGTGTAACGAGTAATGTGTTATGCTTATATGTTCTTTTCATTTCTGCATTACTTTGGATTGTTTGTAATTGTTTAAAGTTGAAAAGATCAAAGTTATGTAATACTGATTCACCCCCCTCTCAGTATCACCTAATCCTAACAATCTAACACTTAGTTGTTGATTTACAAGATATATCTATGCAAACAACTTATAGACCGTCAATTTAATGACATCTAACACTTAGTTGTTGCTTTACAAGATGTATCTATACAAGTAACTTATAGACCGTCAATTTAATGACATCTAACACTTAGTTGTTTCTTTACAAGATATATTTATGCAAACAACTCATAGACCGTCAACTTAATGACATCTAACACTTAGTTGTTGCATTAATTCATCATGATCTATTTCAACATTATAAATAATGTATATCATGATTTAAGTTATTGTAAGATCGTCACCTTCCAATAACTTCTACAAATACAAGTGATAATCATTTGGAAGTCCTCACTTCCTTGTGATTTACACAGGGGGTGGGCCCATCAAAAATATTCATGATTCATTAGTATAATAATCAATTATATCAAGTTTACCTCAGAAGTGTTTCACCTTCAATAGTGAACTCCCTCTCAATCAATATGATCAAGATTGTCACAAGTTGACTGAACCATCTGCTCCTTCTAAAGCTCAAGTTTATCAACTTCTTAACCTCTTTTGAAATGTCAGACTCCCTTTGCATCTAGTCTCAATCATCAATTCATTTGCAAGCATCAAGTTATTTCTCCCTTGAATGCAATTATGTTGTACTTATGTCCTAAAGGTATGTCAGAGAGAGGTTACAAATAGCTCACTAAGCTATCTCGACCGGAAATACCAATGATAGAAGCATACAATATTTTACTAACCAATAGTATAGCATGAATTAAAAACTCAAAAATTATGTGCATTAATAAAACATGAAATACTTATCTTTTATAAATTTCAAGTATTTCATTCTGTAACATGAGCCCATATAGAAAATATCATGCAAATTCACAAAATGATGTCATCATTCTCAAACATTAGTATAATTCTTCACATGAACTATATTTAATATCCAAAGGTTCTATACACTATCACAAATTTCAATCTTATTAGATCTCCCTTCAAGTGGTTAGGATTTTAAAGAAGGAACCTCGTTCTTTTTCAGATTTGTTTTTCATAGACCCGTACATAGTCAGTCATAACTTTTGAACCAGAAATTTTATCTTCAATCGCTCTGGTGAGATTCTTGTAAATTTGTTTATCACTAACATATCCAAAATTTAGAAAAATCCAACGGTGCATTTGTGAGATATGGTCCTTGTACTGAGACTGTATTTTCTGAGACAGTCACACATTCACCATCAATAAACTACTCTTTTACATTTGCAATCTGACTTTGATACCATGTTAAGATTTTAGGATCATTGTAAATGTAATAGCACTATCTCATTGTATGTGTTTTCCAAATACAATAATCTCTTGCATTTATATTGAGAATGAGCCAAGAAGAGACATGTCCCTTCATAAAACATGTCTATTCATTAATATGTAATTAATATAATGACAATTATATATATATATATATATATATATATATATATATATATATATCTTGAGTATTATATTAATTTCTCTTATATATATATATATATATATATATATATATATAATCTAAATATTAGAGAAATTAAAATACTACTATATATATATATATATATATATATATATATATATATATATATATATATATATATATATATATATTCACTAGTATTGATTCATAGTGTTTATTCGATTGAAGCTGCAAAACATCAACATCAAGAAACTGATGTGTGAGTTTTACTTCACTAAAGAAAAACTGCAGATAATTGTTGGATATGCTTTTGTGTTCCCTTTACCCTCCAAAGCAGAATGAGATGGATTGTACTGCTCCAGGATGTGCTTTATTTCATTGATGGGCAAGCAACAAATTTTATGCTAGAATATAAATGTTGCATCTTTCATCAATTACGCATAGAAGAATGAAATGGATGCTTTTTCAAATTAATTGACTGCAATTCTCCAGCAATGCATCTTGGGGTAGAATTTAGATTTTGCATCTTAAATCACTTCAGCACCTATGTGAACACATTGTCTCTCGTCCTCCTTTCAATCACGATCTTCTTTGTATCGGTAATTTCGGAATAGACATGTCCATGCGGGTAATAATCTGCAAGTGTAATCTCTGCATGGATTTTCTTGCCGGAGGCCTCCTAAAGTACTTTCCTTGTTAATAAGCTTTGTTAAAGAGAAAATAATAACAAAGATGGTAAAGAGCCAGTGGCTTTTAGACTCATAATTATGATATTGGCTTTTAGACTCATAATTGTTTTAGGTTCTTGAATCTATAAATGGGAAAGAGAGGCTATTGGTAGATAGTTTCCATTAGTTTTATAATTAACTTTGGATAATTTTGAGCTTAGAGTTGTTTTATGTGTTAACCTACGAGCCCGAGACATGACATAAGGTTACCAAAGAAAAACATAAAAGTAATCATTTGATAATTACCAATTAAGAAACTCCATGACGAAAAGACTAGCTTTCAAGGTATAAGTTGTACCTGGCTCAAATGTCATTATAGATTGAGCAATTCACGAGACAATGTCATTTTGCCTGCCAAACTTACATTCTATGGGGCAATTTTACTGGCAAGTGACCCTAGAGCACCCCTGTTAACTATGGTCGAAGTCATCTTTGCTAATCCTTCCTCTTCAAAGACGGCAGGGAAATATTAGCCCTCAAGGCATAGCTATGACTGGCTCAAACGTCACTAAAGGCTGAGCACTTTAGTATCCAAAAGCATTCTATTTCAAAGAAAGACAAGGGCGATATCATGCAGCCTGACAGGAAATCCAAACACCTAAATTATCAAGAAATCTGAACCTCTACACAAAAACAATGAAAGAGGTTGTATACTGTAACGTCCAGAAAAGAAATGCCACTCAATTGATGAACCCAAAATACAGTCCACTGAATAAAGAAATTAGAAATTTACTGTGATCATTACTTATATGAGATACACAGTTAAAGAAGTGGAAATAGAAAATGGGGAAAATGGCAAGCTGCATTCTAGGAGAGAAAGGCAAGGGCTGCTATCAGAAGGCAGAAATTTAATAAATATCCCAACCTGTTATGTTGCAGACGACCTTCAAAATTCACGAAGCCCTCATATTCAATAGATTGATGTGAAGGAATGAGCCGGAGAACAAGCCTGCGCAAGAATTGTTTGAAATGCATGTTTTGATACATGAAGAAGCAATACACCAAACCCACATGCACGACGCCACAAGAATCCTCCCATAAATGACATGCCCACTGCCCTGCAAAGCGCCATGCTCCCATATGTGCAGATCATTTTCCCCATAATTTTAGAAACTCAAAATTAAAAAGACTACCGGGAAAAGGGCAGGTCACCAATCACAGAGCAGATTATGAAATTGCAAGATTCTATTTAATGGAAAAATTGATAAGAACCATTGTTTAAAGCAAGTGTTTACGGGAGGCACAACTGCCGAGGCACACAGTAATTGCAAATAAGAGGATGAAAACATTAGTCCCCACCATAGAGGCAGGGACTAACAAAAGACGCCCAACTACCACTTTCACCTAACGTAGTTGAATCCACTTTTTTCATTCAAAAATTATATTCAAACACTACTGGATTGATATTTTTAGATATCCCTTTTTTGGAATCAACTGTGTTTATGTAGAGTCACTTTCCCTGAGTCGTGTCCCCAGAGTAGTCTTGTGAAGGAACCTATCTCTCATAATACTGAATTATTCACTTGCCATTGATTTCATAAGGGGATGCTCACATAGTGAAGTTGTCGATTTAAAACTAGCAAAGTGAAAACTAAAACATCTTTATGTGTCTTTCAGATGATGAATGAAAGATAACATTACATATATGTCTACAACATATCAGAAAACTAGTGGTGTCACCATGCACTTGTAACATAATATAAGCCTCAAGAAAGACATTGAAGAAATCATCACAATATGTTTGGCTTGATCATCAAACCCTTAAATACAAAATTGCAAATGTTTTTGTCATATGCACATCAAAAGTTTGATAAAATCCTTGTAAAACATTTTTTAGTTTCTAAGAGATTTTCTATGGTAAAAACATCGTGTTTGTTCATGTGGGTGTCCACCCAAAAGGAGCTTTGGGAGGATAAACAAGAGTTGTGGTTCTATAGACAAACCAGCAGAATCGTCTGATTACTGATACACCCCAGTTTTAGTAGAAGTAAAATTTATTTGCAGACAGACAAGAAAACACATGAAGTTTCAGATTGTGATGTATTTCCATTAAATCTCCTAAAAGACATAAATGGGTTTTGACGATGTTGTTGCATATAGCCATGATCAGATAAATCTATACTATTAATACTAAAGCATACAATGATCAGATTAAGATATATATATATATATATATAATATGATAATAATAATTATTATCATTATATATATAAGATTATTATTATTTTTCTTATGATCAAAACCCGATAACTAATTGGAATCAGTATCATCAGATAACATTAGTATCATATTATAATTATGTTTGGATCGGTATTAAACTGATGACTTTGGTATTTATGTTGAATCGGTATCAAATTGGTCGGTATCGTATTAGTTGATTTCATTAATATGAATCGATGCCAATGTTAATATCCATAGAGTACGACGGGTGGTCACGCCTATGATAGACGTGACTCCTCAAGGAGTCACGTCTATCATAGACGTGACCCATCATGATTACACTAAGATATATATGCCGATCAATTTGTTCTAGACTCACACCAAAATCAATTAGTGTGAAGTATATTGAACAATGATCACTTTTAGTTTGAGTAATCATATCAAAATTAAAATTCATACATATAGTTCTCCTTGAATCAATCACATTAATATTGTTAGTATAAACATATATATATATATATATATAAGTTTGATTGAAATTTGAATAATAAGTTTGCCTTGAATTAACATTGTATCAGAGCATTGGTAATGGAAGATCCAAGAAGCTCTCAAACTTGAGAAATTCAATATCAATTATTAAATTTAAATTATTATATATATCACATTTCTATGGCAAGTGCTATCAAATTCGAGGATAGACTTGAAGGAGGAAACAATTTCTCATCATGGAAATTCCGAATTAGAATGATTTTAAAAGAAAATAAGGTCGAGTCTTTCATAAAGGAGGAGAAAGAAGAGCCACAAAATGATCTCGAAAAATCCATCTGGATTGAAGGAAATGAAAAGGCTATGAAGATCATTATTGATGGTGTTAGAGACCATATAGTGTCAATCCTGATGAAATATGAGACTGCCTATTGCATGTTTAAATCACTTGAAAGCACATATGAAATAAACAATGCTAGCAGAACCCTAGCCCTAAAAAGGGAGATTAATCATATAAGTATGAATAAAGGAGAATCTATCAATGCATACTTTATGAGAATATCTACTCTAAGGGATGAATTGACAACACTTGGATATGTAATTCAGAGCAAAGAACTGACTCTCATTGCACTAGATGGCCTACCAAATACTTGGGAAACTTTTGTTCAAGGCATTAGTGCAAGATCTAAATATCCCAACTTCGATCGACTAAGGTCTAAATGTCTTCAGGAAGAGTCAAGACAAAACAAGAAAGGGATCAACAAAAGAACATAGATGAGGATCTACATGCGTTAAACGTAAACTCTCACAAGAGAGGAAAGAAGAAACACTTTAAGAAGAGGAAGGACCATCATGGAAAGGGTTCATCTAAGAGAGATGTTTCTCACATTCAATGTTTCAGATGTGATCAATATGGGCATTATGCAGCTAGATGCCCAGATAGACTTAAACAACAAACTACATTTGCCAAAGTGAAAAGAAATAAAAGAGAGCATGATTCAGAGCAACGTGCATTCTATTGTGCCCTCTCTAATCAAGTATCCAACAAATCTAATACCTGGATTATAGACAGTGGATCGCCAAAATACATCATTGGATACAGAGAACTATTGGACTCTATGATAGAAGAAATTGATGAAGAGGTAACCATTGGAGATGACTCAGGACATCCAATAAAAGGTGTCAGGACCTGCACTATTAACTTGAAGTCAGGAATGTCTATCCAACTCATAGGAGTTCTTTTCATTCCAGGCATCAAGACAAACCTAATCTCCATATCTGCACTAGAGGATAATGGGTATAGAGTAACCTTCATGGATAGCAAGGTGTTAGCATGGCCAAATAATTCTTCTATCAAGAAGGTTGTAACCCTAGGGCATAGAAATGGATACTTGTATGAGATATGTATTGAACCTAATCTTGCTCTAATTCATGAAATTGCAGATTCTAATGAGATATGGCATAGAAGATTAGGACATTTAAACTTTTGTGCCTTATCCTCCATGGAAAAATTAGTCACTGGCTTACCTAAGTTAAAACAATATCATTCAGGTACATGTAAGGGATGTGCCCTAGACAAAAATACTAAGGGTTCTTTTCAAAGTAGTTGTAGTGAAATGAGTAATGTTTTAGAACTAGTTCACTCTGACCTATGTGGACCCATGTATGTACCTTCTATGGGAAGGTTTCTATACTATGTAATATTTGTTGATGACTTCTCCTGAAAACCCTGGATCTACTTCCTCAAATGTAAAGAATCAGAAGAGATCCTCAGGAGATTTAAGGAATTCAAATCCCTTTCTAAAAACTCCTTTGGAAAGAAAATAAAAACCCTAAGACCTGATAATGGAAGGGAATATACCTCTAACATTTTTAGAGAATTTCGCAAAGAAGCAGGGATTAAGAGGGAGTTCACTATTTCTTACAATCCTCAACAAAATGAGGTCATTGAAAGGAAAAATAGAACTATTGTAGAAGCAGCTAAAGCCATGCTCCTTGATCAAAATTTAGAAACCTATCTTTGGGCATAAGCCTCCAACATTGTTGTATACATACAAAATAGATGTCCTCACTCTCATATTGAAGACAAAACTCCTGAAGAAGTTTTCACAAGTGTAAAACCAGATATCACTCACTTAAAGATATTTGGATGCCCTGTCTATTTTCATGTACCTAAAGAGAAAAGAACAAAACTAGAACCTTCTGGAAGAAAAGGAATCTTTGTTGGATATAGTGAAACTTCTAAAGCCTATACAATATTTATACCTGGACATAGAAATATTGAACTCAGTAGAGATGTAATATTTGAGGAGGATTTAGCTCTTCAAAGGGCTAGAAATTCCTTTGAGTTTGAAAGTATAACTCCACCTTCAAACCTAGAAAAGGATCTTTCTCCTAAGTTTCAGAAGGAGTATCCTGAAGAGGACGAAGATGAAGTACAAAACTTACCTCAAGAGAATCATAAGAAAAGACCACTTTGGGCCACCAAAGCAATGGAAGAATCAAAGAACTTTGCAGCTCCTTCAGGGACCTTTAGAGAAAGTAAAATACCCCGAAGATTTTCCAACTGTGTGGCCTTAATGAATGATCTCTCCGAGTCTGAACCTTCTACTGCATCATAAGCTCTCCAACACAAAGTATGGAAGGATGCCATGACAAAAGAATACAAGTCCATCTTAAAAAATGAAGTTTGGGAAATAGTTCCAAGGCCAAAAGAAAAATCTATTGTGTCATCCAAGTGGCTATTCAAAATCAAGTATGCTGCAGATGGTAGTATAGAAAAAAATAAAGCTAGATTTGTTGCCAAAGGTTTCTCACAAAAGGAAGGAATTAATTATGAGGAAACATTTGCAACTGTTGCCAAATATACTTCAGTCAAAGCAGTTTTAGCCATCCCAGTAGCCAAAGAATGGAAAGTTCATCAAATGGATGTAAAGACTGCATTTCTAAATGGGAAAATAGAGGAAGAAGTCTACCTGGAGCAACCGGAAGGATTTGAGATTCACACTGCAAAATCTCATGTGTGCAAATTAAAGAAAGCCCTCTATGGACTTAAACAGGCCCCCAGGGCATGGTATGAGAGAATCAGGGCATGGTATGAGAGAATCGATAGATATCTCATGGAATTGGGATTTTCTAAGAATGATGCAGATCCAAATCTATACTTCAAGCAAAGTAAAGGTGACATGTTAATATTGATCTTGTATGTTGATGATTTGTTAATTACAAGAGATGATCATCTTATTGATCAATGTAAAAGGACCTTGCTAAAGAGTTTGAAATGAAAGATTTAGACCTTCTACATTACTTCCTTGGATTGGAAGTCTGGCAAAACTCAAACAGCATTGTGCTAAATCAAGGAAAATACACCTTGGACATATTACAAAGATTTGGTATGATGAATTGCAAACCCATGTCTTCCCCCATGGAAACAAACCTTCATAAACTAAAGGAGGTAGCAGTAGATTCTCCATTTGCAGATCCTACCCTCTACAAGCAAATAATCAGATCTTTGATGTTCTAGTTAATACCAGGTCAGATATCTGTTATGCAGTAAATGCTTTGAGTCAATTCATGTGCGAACCTAAGGAGATACACCTTATGGCTATGAAGCATATTATGAGATACCTTCAAGGTACTCTAAATTATGGACTCAAATATGAGAAAGTAAACTTGAATCTACATGGATTCACAAATTTTGATTGGGTCGAAAATGTAACTGATAGAAAAAGCACCTCAGGTTGTTGCTTCAATTTGGGATCCGCCATGATATCTTGGATGTGCAAGAAACAATCTTCAATGGCTCAGAGTTCTACAGAGGCCAAATACATTGCCACCTCTATGGTAGCAAGAGAAGCAGTATGGCTCAGGAAACTGCTTGTGGGATTATTTGGTGAGCCCCTGAAACTTACAGTTATCCATTGTGATAATCAGAGTTGCATAAAACTTTATGTGAGTCTGGTATTTCACGATAGATCCAACTATCCAAGCATATAGAGATTCCTTATCATTATGTGAGAGACATGGTGGATAGGAATGGTTCAGTTGGAATATATCAGTACAGGAGATCAGACAACGGATATACTCACCAAGCCACTTGCCAGAATAAAAGTTGAACATTTCAGGAAGGGTCTTGGTATGATTGAATTGTAATTTGCATTGTAATCTTTACTGATATATATATAAATAAGATGTTTAATGTGTAAACTTCTTTTGTCATATGTGTTGATATATGACTTTATGGGCTCCACTCCCTATGTTCATCTCTAAAAGGTGACGATCATTTGGAAAGTAACACTTGTATTCAAATGTTATGAGATGGCGATCTTGTAATATTGATATCATGCTGACTTGATATCATTCATGGATGTGCCATGATTTGTTGTGGTGGACATTATGTGACGTAATGTCAATGCACACACCATAGCTAGGATGTATTAGGAGAATATAATATTCTCAAGCATATCATCCTTTAAGTGTCACGAGTTATGTGATACTTATCATCACGTGTTATGTGATGTTTGTCTTCACGTGTTATGTGAGACTTCTTATCACGAGTTATGTGATACTTATCATCATGTGTTATGTGATGTTTGTCTTCACGGGATATGTGAGACTTCTTATCGCAAGTTATGTGATACTTATCATCACGTGTTAAGTGATGTTTGTCTTCACGAGATATGTGAAACTTCCTATCACGAGAAATGTGATATATATATATATATATATATATATATATATATATACATATATATATATATATATATACATATATATATATATATACATATATATATATATATACATATATATATATATATATATATATATATATAATTTATCTTCCCTAGCTAAGAGGGAGTGTTGTTGCATATAGCCATGATTAGATAAATCTATACTATTAATACTAAAGCATATAATGATCAAATTAAGAGATATATGTATATATATCAATATATATCAATATATATATAATGATAATAATAATTATTATCAATATATACATTAATATATATATAAGATTATTATTATTCTCCTTATGATCAAAACCCGATTACTAATTGGAATTAGTATCACCCTATAACATTAGTATCATATTATAATTATGTTTGGATCGGTATTAAACCGATGACTTTGGTATTTATGTTGAATCGGTATCAAACTGATCGGTATCGTATTAGTCGATTTCATTAATATGAATCGATGCCAATGTTAATATCCATAGAGTACAACGGGTGGTCACGCCTATGATAGACGTGACTCCTCAAGGAGTCACGTCTATCATAGATGTGACCCATCATGATTACACTAAGATATATATGCTGATCGATCTATTCTATACTCGCCGAAATCAATTAGTGTGAAGTATATTGAACAGCGATCACTTTCAGTGAGTAATCATATCAGAATTTAAAAAAAATGCATATAGTTCTTCTCCTTGAATCAATAACATTAATATTGTTAGTATAAACATTTATATATATATATAAAAGTTTGATTGAAATTTGAATAATAAGTTTGCCTTACCACGATTGAATGAGTTTGAGTTGCCAAAAAGGAAAAGAAAACTGAAAAGCCAAGCAAAGAGCGGCAATTAGGCAGGATTCAAACATATGTGACTCAAGAAAACAAATTTGAAATTTTAACTATACATCCTAGACAAAGAAGTAAAGGTCTCAAGAGACTAGAAATTCTTTGTTGTCTGACCCATGAGGGTTCGTGTCCACTTTTTAAAAAGTTTTCAAATAGTTTTTTTCAATTTATCATTTGTTAAATGTAAATCATAGATATCAAATGGACAAGCTTTGTTAAAGATCTCAAGGATGCCAGCATCGATGCTCTTCAACACGCTATGCAAATTGGTTTTCTTTTTGTCCTTCCCGTGAGAGTTTGAGCTGCCCTCCAAATTTGTGGTGGGACAGCCTAAATTGGATCTGGGGAAGGAAAAAATATGGCTCATGTTGAAAGGTATAGAATTAGTGCCTCGGGTACCAAGATATAGAGATTTGGAGAGTACTATGGTTTGCCATCGTTGGATGCTCATTCAAGAAATTGAGAATATGCTTGGGTGTTTATCAATTCATTTGTATACAATAATGCCCTCAAGAGATAATTTGGTGAGTCTAGTAAATTTTGGGTGAATAGTGTAATTTTTTAGGGATGATTCTAAGCAAATATTTAAATAGAATTCCCAACTTTCAAAACATTTTCTGGTCCAAATGCCAAAAGATATCTTTTATATGAAAATGGCAGTAACTTTGTGAAGTTACAAGTTGGTACAGATTGTTTATCTCATAATTTGTTTGACTTGGAAATTAATTTATGAATTTGTTTAGATGCTAAGTGAAAAGTTGTTAGAGGCATATCTTGATATACTCTAGGCACTTGTAAGTTCGTATATTTGATTCTTCTTGAATTGCGAAACTTTTTTATTTATAATTTCTTAAAAGTTCTGGAAAAGGGAAAGCGACAAAGGAAGAAGAAATCAAAGACATTGCATATGCTCTTTTAACTTTTGCAGCTATTGGATGATATTCCCCAAGTTCAAAGATGTTTTTTCGATGTAGGGATGGAATTCGGGGATAGAGAAACCAAGGACCTCAATTTGGAGATGGCAGCAGGAGAATGCAAGGTGGAGGTTTGGTGGGGTTGAGGGGCAGCACCATTTTCATAATTTTATCACTTTGTTTTCAACAACACCAAGTCTTAACTATTTTTAAAACTTTAGAGTGATTTGAAATGAGGGTTAAATGCATATTTTTAAGTTCATAATGAATCCTTAGGTTTGGGTGGAACCTATAGAACTTTAGCATTAGGTTTTGTGGCACGCAAATAAAAAACACTACCAATTGTTTTTTAAATATTGATTTTTTTATTTTCCTATTGTGGGGATGCCTAAAGTCCCAAGGATGATTGGGGGCTCTTAAAAGTCCACTATACATCTCAAGAATGTTCCAGATTCCCCAAGCTGCTAAGTTACCAGTTTGGGCACGTGAATTGGGTATGTGGGTGCATGAAAACTTTTTTTAGAGATTTGGGTGTGTATGGGTATGCATGCATGTGTGTACAAAAAATAAGAGAAATATGAAAAATTGTAAAACTAAATCATTTCATAGTATGATACTTGATCATTGATCAATGCCGAGTGCCAAAGATAAATATTAAATGTCTATTGATAGTTGAAAAATATTCAAATAAGCCATATCAATGATATCATATATGTCTATGTTCATGATTCCAATGGAAATCATTACAATTACTGAATTATAAAATGTAGTTCATGAAACGGGATTCAATGTTCATCAATCATCACAAAGATTATCAAAAAATGATATCATATATGTCTATGTTCATGATTCCAATGGAAATCATTACAATTACTGAATTATAAAATGTAGTTCATGAAACAGGATTCAATGTTCATCAATCATCAAAAAGATTATCAAAAAATAAGAGGTAAAATGATACGTTTTTTTGTTTTGGAATGCCTTTTAAAGGGCCATTTTAGGGTTTAGAAGTAAAAAAAAAGTTTTAAAAGCATTTTTTTAATATATTTTTATGCCACTTTTAAGAAGTGGGCCTGCGGGTGCAGGCTGGGTGCGCATACAGCCCTATAGGTGTGCCTGGATGCATGAGGTTGCACACCCTGGTCACCCACAGGGCTGGGCGCGCACCCTGTGTGCACCCAGTCTGCACCCGCACTGGGTGCGGGCCTGCAAGGTGCAAACTCTGCAACATAGCCAAGCTGTCCCCAAAGGAGGGGAAATCCCAAAAAAGCCCCCAAGTCAGCAATAGAGGTGATGGGATGGCAAGGAAACGTTTACTCCAAGTCCCTACATCCAAGAAACATAGGGATTTTGTGGTGGATGCATCAGCATCCCTATGGAACAAGGTGTTTTTTATAACTGAAATTATCCAAATTGCATTAAGGGGTATTAGTATTACATAAAATGTCCATTTAATTCTATAGCTTTTGGGGCAAACATTTAGGCCTATCTTGTATTTTATAAATGGAATTATAATATTGCACTAATTTATAGACTATTATTGAAAAATTAAATAATATAAGTTTAATACTAATAAAGGTTATATACCTGATATTGGAAGTTATACTGATATTATAAAATTATAAAAATAATGATAAAATGACTCAATCCTAACTCTATGTTACATAATTATTTTTATTGCCTCTATTTATTTGGACACATTTTTCAGGTGATAGCCAAAAGAACTCCCTAGCCCATTTATTCATTTCCATGAGTAGCTAGAGACAAAGCTATATTAAATTATTTCTGGTACCTTTCAAACAAACAAATCTGCAGATAGCATACAAAAGAGTAATGCATGTAAGAAAAGTGGATAAACAAGCAGCAGTACGCATGTCGTAGCCAAAACAGTGGAGAATTTCCCTCAAATACATGTGCAAAACTCACACACACACACAGTGGTAGGCTCTGCTACAGTGCATGTTGGTTTTTCAGTTATGTTAATCATGAGATTATTTGAATAATGAATACCCTCTAGCTAACAAATTATTATCTAAATGTGGATACTCTAAGTGATAATAACAGTCACCTTCCAATTTGTTTTACAACACACAGATCTATGATAAAGAAAATAAATGTATGTTACAAACTTGTGTCAGAAAATTATATAATCCAAAGCTTTTCTAGTACTTAAATACACAGTTGCCGGAAACTCCTCTGTTCCTCCTTGGGCATGCGTATCCCTGTATCCAATTTGGAAACGTATCCAATACTGCTCGGTTACACATAGAATATTGTACTCATGTCTGCCTAATAAAACTTGACTTTCCAACCATACCGAATACTATGTTATTTGATTTTTTTAAAGATTTGACATAAATCTTCCCAATCTTAATTAAAAAAAACTTCATTAATGCATAAAAAATTTAAAAAGTTGGTATAAACAAAATGTGCACCAAATGAGAAAGACAAATATAATGTATTTCTATTTCAACAACCCATTTTTTTGGGTTATCTTCTAATGCAACTCTACTATTTTTGCATATTGTAAAGTGTTAAATTAACTTATAAATATTTATGTAGCATCTATGTATCAATATTGCTTTTGAAGTAATGAAAATATCCTCTAATAACTTAGAAACCTGTGCTAAATATGTGTGTGTTTTTTATTAATGCCGTATCCATATTGGGGGTCTTAAAAAATGGCCGTATCCGTACCCGATACCCTATCTGTATTTGTATCCGTATCCGTATCCATGCAACTTTGATATAATTGCAATACGCTTTTTTTAAATGGTCATATTTTCAAATTGGTAGCTTGATTCAAAGAAATCTGAAGATAATACTTTCATCAGGACTTGCCACTGCATTTGTTTAAAGCAAGAAAATATCAACTGTCTATTATCACAAGGATCTGTTCCTATTCAATGCAATCAAATAATTACAAAACCTGATGCTTAATGAGAAAGGATAGCATATGCACTCATTTAACTTCATCCATTGCAGCTTACATCATTCAAATACCTGCAAATTATATCAAAAAATGGAATTAGATCGAACTCTAAAAACTTGTGGATATTACCTATTGCTATCTGACTCCCTAATGAGAGCTATGCTCAATCTAATAAGTTAGGGAACAATAAATGAAAATAGAACATCATTATACTTTGTAATGTTATGTTTTACAATAAATTAATAAGATTAAAAAAATGATAAAAAGCAGCACACTATCAATATTGACTAGAAGTTCTCTCTACATGTCTTTATGAGTTATGTGCATGCATGTGTGCATGGTTCATGCATGCATGCACATATAGACATGCAACAGAGCAGGTTCTTCTTCTAATTTGATCTATGTATGTGAGTTATACTAGCCACCTTCAGGAAATGAAAACTGAGCAGTTTGAAAAGGCCTCAAATATATATTAAGTCATTACCATGGTCACCTCCAGATTCTGCTCTGAGCAAACTTCTGTTATATTTTGTCAATTATATATTATATTTGAAGTAGAGTTACAAAACCAACCTTGTTGACATAAATGATAATATCTTGATGTTGCATACCTAGGAAACATCGTACTACACTTGATGTTGTAGCCTTCTTTCATATTGTCTTTCCATTAGGCCTCAAAATTTTGGTCAAATTGTGTTTTAGATACTTCAATTGCAAAAATTGTGTTCGGCTGAACCTACTTGCAATAGAAAAATGAACACTTGTGCCCAGCATTAAACAAAAAATCTATAGTCCAGCTGCTTATATTTGCTTATGATTAGCAGTGAGAAATGCAAACATGCCAAAATTCCTCCTTAAAATCCAAAGTTTCCAATGAAATGCTAGTTTTTTTCAAGTACTGCAATGATGATGCACTCAAAACTCTGCAAAACTCTCAAACTTAGTATCTCAGGTAGCCTCAAATGCTCTATCCTGGTGGAGTGCTCCACTCCTTTGAGGTCCTCCAGAACTTTTCCCTTAGTGTGCACACTTTCAACAAAGGAGCTTCATTAATGTGATTCATAGTAATGATAACATGATTTTCATCATTCTTGAAGCCCATTGTGCATTACTTTACGCACATGTCAGCTCCTCCTGGCAGCAAACTGGTTTTCCCAAGAGTGCAGGATTCCAATCAACATCAACCATTTCAATAACTTCAATATCCACACAAAATTTCACCTCTTGAATGTCAATTTTTGCCTCTTGTATTAGGTGTTTCTTGGGTGGTGTTTTCCATGAATAATAGATGCATAATTCAGCAATGGGATCAGGGCAGGCCAACCCATTGCTTACCATGTCATTTTAGCTAACACATTAACCTCAATGCCTGTGTTAAGTAGTACATGTTGCAATATAAAGTTGTGCACTTTCAAAGGTAAGAGAAGTTTTGTAGACACCTAAAATTGTCCTATCGCCTGCGCACGACAATTTTACTTTCATCTTAATTGATTAAATAATTTTAATTATTTAATTAATTTGTGTCATTCTTCTTAATTCAAATGTCAAATCCACTATTTCCCCCCAATTCCATAATTGAATAATTTTATTTAATTATTTGTTTCTAATTAATATTTTTAAGAGATTCACTAATTATTCTTCTGAAAATTAATTAAATAGTTATTATTTAATTACACTCACAATCAAACAAGTTAACTATCCAATCTATTATGTTATGCGCCCACTTGACTGCCAATTAGTCTCACTTCTCTCATCAATCAAATCAATCATCTAATCAATCAAGACTTGTCATCTGATCAATCAATTTCAGTTATCTCCTCAATCACACCACCCTAATTGGAGTTCAAAATTCTATATAATGAGAGCTGATTCTCATAATTTTAGAACCACAATCTTGAATACTCATGCTGTCAAATTGAGCAATACTAAGAGCCCACACTTGCATTGAGAAGGAGAGAACCAAGGGAGGAATTTGGTTTGATTGCATTGTTATTTCATTAT
The DNA here is from genome assembly GCA_027943335.1 of Chamaecyparis obtusa. Taxonomy (NCBI): domain Eukaryota; kingdom Viridiplantae; phylum Streptophyta; class Pinopsida; order Cupressales; family Cupressaceae; genus Chamaecyparis; species Chamaecyparis obtusa. The sequence goes on along the minus strand of BSBK01010161.1, from coordinate 47,134 downwards.
TGTTTATGTAATTTCCATTATTTCATTCTCTCTTGAGGTTTAGGAGTACTAATTTCAATAATCTAGATTTTGATGGTTGGATCTGATTGGTTGTTGCAAGTTCTCGAACAATTTTACCCCTAGCACAAGTTCAACATCATAGATTGGCTCTATCGAATGCATAACCTTGGATACTTCAATTTCCTAGCAGTTATTGAGAGTACTTCTTGATCTCATAGAAGCCAACTTCTCTAGAAGACATTTAATTTTAAACTTTGTCAAAACTCCTCCATTGGGAAGAAGTTTTGAGGATTGCACAACTCACCTCCTACTCATCACGCTCAACAAGCTTTAATTTGGTGACATTTTGCTAAGCATCATAGAGAATTGTCACCTTCATGTAGATCTAGTGTTGATTTCGAATTTTGGGAATTGGAGCCCCCTTTTCTTTCTATCCACACTCAATATTTTGAGGCACATGCTTTTGAAGAAAACACACACACACTTATACTGAGAGGGCGAGGTGAATCAATATTAAACCAACTTTCTCGATTAGCATCCACACAATTAAGATCTAACAAAAGAAGACAAGATGCACATACGATATTACTTGGAAACCCTTGCAAGAGAAAACCATGGAAAATATAGCTTTTGTTTTAGAAACTTGTTACAATTTTTGTAGGCACCAACCCATGGGAGACACCATATCCCTCCATTGAGCACAAACTCAGCAAAAGACTCCAATCTCGAGTAAGATGCTCCAACCTCAGATTCTAATAAGTAGAAGGCTCCATGCTTCAAAATGTAGAATGATAATGATGTTGGATCTTATCTAGATCCCTTCAAGGACTTTAACAAAATCTACCTAAAACTCTTCTCTTAAATCTGTGAAATACTCCCAATCAGATCTGCAAAAATTTCTTCAATAAATGCTCTCAAATCTGAGATTTATCTTAACAAAAAACTGCATTGGGTCTGCACTTACTATGCTTGATTTCTGCTCTTAATAAGTCTGATTTCTGCTCTTAAATCTGCTCCTTTTTTCTGCTCTATATCTGCTCTCAAATTACAAAACATATGCAATGAATAAATGATGAAATGAACTCCAAATGGCCTCTATTTATATCTCTCCAAATGCAACCTTTCACCAAAGGTTATGGCCCCTCAACTAGGTCTGCCAGCAATTTTCATTTATTTAAAATGCCCTTTTCTAACTAGGTTGGACAAAAAGCAAGTCACGGAAAAGTAGGTCGGCCAAAAAGCAAGTCGCAAAAAAATAGGTTAGCCAAAAAGAAACTTGTGAAAAAATAGGTTGGCCAAAAAACATCTCGCAGAACAGATAGGCCAAAAAACACATGAAGATATCATCCAAAATAAAATATTATTTCTGCCTTGAATAATTCAACTTGAACAAGAGTGATTGGTCCTTTGACATCGATGATAGTATGTCCAAAACCTTTTTTCCCTACTCTCCATCTCCACTCCACATGACAACTTGCACATCTTGCTTTGGTGGAGTATCAGCATGACCCTTTCAAATCATGTGTCCCTTTTTTGTTGCTAGTTTCTGAATTAAAGCAATGCAATCCTATGCTTTGTGTTTACCATCACAATAACCACAAGAATTTCTCACATTTGCAGGAAGCATAGCCTCCTTCACCATAGTTGAAACATGTTATTGGTGGTTAGGGTTGGCTTGTATTGCAACTACCATTACCACAACCTACACGTTTTCTATGTCCATAGAAACTATGGCCTTGGCTCAGTTTCCTTGATTTTGCACATAATAGCCCTAGTTCTAGTTTTGCTTAGCATACCCTTGATTCTTTTTCTATGCATTATAGCTCATGATAGTTTGTGTAGGTTGAGCAATCATTGTCCTAACTACTTTTTCACAAGAATTGGTGTCATGATCTCAAGTGTTGTGCACTAGCAAATGTCATTCAAGAAGTTGACATTTACCCTTGGCATTTTTTTGTCAAAGGGGATATAATGAGCTTGCATGCCTATCATGGCATATAGCACATTTCAGGATATGCAAACCCTGTTAGCAGTATGTTGTGTGTTGTCATTGATGTCAACCTCTAGTGTGGAATTGGTGATAGTGATTGATGAAGAAGATTTGAAGACTTGTTGCTAAGGATGTGATTGTGATTGATGAAGAAGAATTGAAGTGTTGCACAAAGATAGTTCATGGTATATCCAGGAGTTAGGAGTATGACTGGCTAGAATATGCAAGAAAGAGTATTTGAGAATCTTATGAGGAGATGCTTTGCATGAAGTGATGGCGGCTTGCAGTCCTGGCTATAATTGGTTTGTTCTAAGTATGTTGCACTATCATGTTTTTAAGTCCCCAACTAATCTGCAGAAGAAGAGGTGTTGCTTGGTTTGCTGACAAATAGGATTGTGTTAGAAACGGGTTGAACAGGCTTGGAGAACGCCCTGCATTGCTCCACATTGAAATTTCAGGATGGGCAGTTCAGTGGACATGTTCATATGGTTTTTGTAGTGTTTTAGTTCAAAGGTTTTGCATTGATTTGCTCCGCAAGTGAAAATATGTTTCTCTGAGTATGGCATCTTTGTCTGTGAGGATCTTTGGTCGTCATAGTAATTTGTGGTGAATGGACTTAGGTCCTATGGTTTTGGATATATGTTAAAGAGGTTAATGATGTTTATTAAATGGCACATTTGGCTTCGCATCGCATACTTTACATTGGAGGATGTTTAAGGCCGAACGGTAACATGTTATTTAATGCCTTTTACACATTATGCATGGGTCTGACTTAAAAAATATATTGTGATGGATGTGGTTTAATGAAGATATGTTTAGATAAAGTATTATGTTGAATATCGTCCCCTTTACCTCCTGGGGTGGACCGCATTAAATATGGATGGATTTATTGGCCAACTTTGTGTAAATATTGCCTATCTTCTTAAGGTTGATTGGTTGGTAGTTACGATGGAAAAACAAATATATATTTAGTTGTGATGGAGAGGTTGAGATGAGAGTGAAAGTGAGGAATGTGTTAGATATATGTGCGAAGAGATATGTGCGATGAAATGCAAATTAAAGGATTGAATGTAAATATAGTGAGAGTACGTTGAGAAAAGATTGATAGAGAGCTTGCAATGTTTGATTAGGAGCTATACTTCTTATTTCATCATATTTTTCTTGTGTCTGCTAGAAGACTGTGTCTCCTTGGTAGCCTCGTACACATCTGTTTATTAGGAACGGTGAGTTCCTTGGCAGCATGCATAAACATCAGAAACAGTGAGCTCCTTGGCCTTTGGCCTAAAGCATTGTAATTGGTTATTCATACATTATGAGTAAGATTCTCATTGTGGTTTTTCCCGCATTGAGTTTTCCACATAAATTTGGTGTCCTTGTGTGTACCTTCATTTTATATCTGTCGATCTTGATTAGTTGGTTTAATTGTTTAAATTTTGTTTATGCTAATTCACCCCCCCTCCCACTTTCAGCATCCAATAGTTTTCAACAATTGATATCAGAGCAAGGTTCCTCAAAAAAAGCTCAACCACTTGTGGCAAATCCAAGATGGCAAAAGATCATGGCAGCATTGTACCTAAAATTTGATGGAACCAACTACACCTTCTGGAAGGAGAGAATGATATCCCATTTGGACTCTATGCCCTATGGAGTACTTGATGCTATCAAGAAACAATATATTTTGCTTGCTTCTAGTATTCCTATTACAGATGAAGTCCGAGCTCATGAGAACAATGGAAGGCTAGGAATGCTATTATCAGTGGATTAAGTGATTCTGAACTACATTTGATGTTTGGGAAACGTTGGGGAACATATATGAAGGTGAAAAGAAGATTAAGCAAATCAAGCTGCAAAATCTGAAGCACAGATTTGAGAGCTTGAAGATGTCAGAATATGAGAACTTTGAAGGCTATTTACATTGAGTAAATGAATTGTCAATGCTATCAAAGGTACCGGTACCCTTGAAGACATAGATGTACTAATGAAAGTGATGAGATCTATGACTGAGCCCTACAACACACTGCTAATTGCTATACAACAAAGCCAAGTCATGGAGAAATATTCCTTAAATGAACTCTATGGTGCTATTACGGCCTTTGACCTTTTTGGAATTGGGGAATTTAGGACTGAGAGAAAAGATGTTGCTTTCAAGGCCACAAAGAAAATTGAAGATGATTTGGAATCAAGCGGTGAATCAAATGAAGTTGAAGCTAATTTTGTCAGAAGACTGAAGAAAGGTTCCAAAAAATACAAAGGTTAGTTACCCATCAAATGTTTCAGTTGTGGTAGAGTAAGACATTATGCTGCTAAGTTTTCCTTTAGGGAAGATAATAAGAAGGCTAATGATAATGAAGGAAAAAATAACTTTAGGAGGAATCATAGAAATGTTAGAATAGATAAAAAAAGAAAGGGAGAGAAGAGTTTTTTGCACAATGGAGACTTATTCTTCTGAAGATGAAGAAGGGAATGATTCAAATGATAAAGTATTGTTCCTAATTATCAAGGAGGAGGACAATGATAGATCCTAAAGACAAAGTGCTATAGAAGAACCTGTGAAGACTACCCCTAATGCAATGGAAGAATCCAAATCTTGGATCATTGATTCTGGTTGTTCAAATCATATGACAAGAGACAAAGGAGTGTTCATAAACCTTAAGAACTGTGGAGGATCAGTCACCTATTTGTGGTAAGGGAACTATCTCCATTGTTGGGAAGCATACAGATAGTGATGTTTATTGTGTTAAAGGATTAAGGTATAGTCTTTTGAGTGTAAGTCAGCTATGCAATAAAGGATTTTAAGTTAGCTTTCTTGTAGGTAAAAGTGAAATCAGAACAGGTTTTGGAAAGGTTGTTGCAGAAGGTAAGAGAAATGGTAATGTACATTATCTATAGAAGAACGGAAAAGGGAATTGTTCTTTGGTACAAAGAAATGAGTGTTGGTTATGACATAAAAGGATGAGACATATCAACTTTGATAATATGATAAAGAGGAGATATTTTCCATAGCAAGTCAAATTGTGATATTGCCATTAGGATTGCTATCATGAGAGATGGGTTCGTGTGAACCACTATTCATGAAACATGGGTCAATGAGTTTGACTCAAAAAACTACACAGTTTAATCCTGATAGCAATATCACAATATGATAAAGATCAGTTCTTCTAATGTTGTAAGAGATTTGCCAAAGATTTCCCAACCTACTACTAGTATTTGCAGAAAACATCAGACCTGAAAGTAGACCAAGAACAGGTTCAAAAACAAGGAATATTCTACTGCAAGACCATTGGAGCTGATTCATACCGATCTGTGTGGACCTACAAGAACAAGAGGGCTCAATGGTGAAAGTGTACAGATCGGAGTGAATTATACAAAGACACCCTAAGAGTTGTGGTTTAGCAAAGCACCTACCGTCAAGTATTTTAGAATTTTTGGAGGCAAATGCTATATCAAGCAAGATGAAGGTAATATTGGCACGTTTGATACCAGATAATATGAGGGTATCTTGGGATAGTCTACTATAAGAAAAGCTTACCAGTGTTACAATTAGAGATTGAAGAAAGTTGTGGAGAGTGCAAGTGTTCGTGTTGATGAAGATTGGAATAAGGTCACAATCGGACCTGAAATTGAATTAGAGGAAGCTCCTATTACTCCTATTGAAGAAAGAAGGGCTCTAGAGGTCACTGAAGGATCAGAAGAAGACCAAGAACCTAAGTAGACACTTGTTAACTTGTTCGAAGACATCATTTAGAAGATCAAATCATTGGAGATAAAAACAAAGGTGTTCAAACAAGGAGGCTTGCCAAGGCAAGCGATCAGTCAAAATGTTGCTTCTTATCTACTATGGAACCAAAGACCTATGCAAAAGCTAGCAAAGATGAGAACTAGATGAAAGCTATGAATGAAGAATTAGATTAGATAAAGAAAAACCATACTTGGGAACTTGTACCTAGACCAATGGAACAAGAATGTGATTGGAACTAAATGGATGTTTTAAAATAAGTTGAAGGAGGATGGACAAGTGACTAGAAACAAAGCAAGAGTGGTATGTAAAGGTTATACCCTAGTAGAAAGAATTGATTTTGAAGAAAAAATTTCTCTTGTACCTAGATTGGAAACAATCAGGATGTTCCTAGCTTTTGTTGCATATAAAAACTTTAAAGTTTATCAAATAAATGTTAGATTTGCATTTCTAAATAGAGAATTAGAATAAGTTTATATTGAACAACTTGATGGTTTTCAGTAGTCAAAAGACCTGAAGAAGGTGTGTAGACTCAAAAAGGCATTGTATGGGCTCGAACAAGCTCTTAGAGCTTGGTATGCTAGATTGGATAGATGTCTGATACAACATAAATTAAATAAGGGTACGATAGACAATAATCTCTATTTCAAAATTGAAAATGATATATTATTAGTTGTAATTGTCTATGTTGATGATATCATATTTGGAGGAGATGATAATGCTTGCAAAAAAATCTGTTGAAGAAATGCAAAAGGGATTTAAAATGTCTACAATTGGGGAGATGTCATTTTTCCTTAGTCTTTAGATTGTTCAAAAGGAAGATGGTATATTTATCTCTCAGACTAAGCACATCAAAGAAACGCTAAAAAATTTGGGATGGAGAACTCTAAACTAATTGCAACTCCTATGGCTATTGGTTTCCGGCTAACTAAGGATGATGAGACCTTGGAAGTTGATTGGTGCAGGAGCACCTAGCACAAAGGAACACCTGAAGGGTAAAGGTCATGACATGAGTCATTTCAGTCATATTTAAGTTTGTAAGGTCATTTGAAGATGGTTTAAGTCATGTCAAGTCATTTTGCAAAAGCTATGTAATGCAATTGTATTAAGTCGACAAAGTTGTCCTAGTGAGGTCCTAATTGGTCAAATATGTCAAATCAAGTAAACAAGCCTATGAAAAGGTAAGAAGGATGCAAAAGGTCGTAAATTGTCTATTATGATGTGTTCAAGGTGTCTATACAAAGTTTTGAAGTCATTTGTACAAAAATGTCAATTATGTCAAAAAGTTGTAAAAGCAACATTTCTAAAAGTTGCAAAAAGGTTACAAGAGAGGGTATTCGGTCTTGGAGGTGGTTAAGGCAGTTAGAAACTGTCAAGAACATTATATAATGCTCATTTGGTCGAGTTAAAGGAGGAGAGGCAAGTTGGAGGGTGAAATCCAAGGATCAACATCAATTACCTCTGGCTGTCCTGCAGATTTGAAGGCAGTCGTGGAGATTGGATGAAATTTAGTTTGTATTCCTCCATGTAAAGACCAGTCATCACGTGGGAAAGAAGAAGAATGTATGGGGAAACTATTGTAAAGTATTAAGTTTGTGATATCAATGAATAAGGGTAATGTTTTGTTCAAGTTTTCATTCATTTCCCTGTAACAGTCATGTTTAATTACTGATTTCATGCATTTTTGTATATGAAAATGGGTCAAATGCATCTAAAGCATGATGGGAGCATGTAATACAATGAATAAACATTCCTTTGGAACAAGTTTGAACACGTGTCGTTATTTGTAATGAGAGATCCATTGGTTTTTCATAAAACTGTCTGAAACCCTCCATAATTAAGTCTGCTACAAGGGTTTGTTCATAATTTGAGAAGTAACCGTTCAAAAAATTCTATAACTCTGGGATTTTAAAATAGACTCATTGACCTTTCAAATTTATTTGGTTTTGTGTTAAATGATTGTGGCACATAGAAGATATCTGATGCCCTAGATGGGAATGTACGCATACTTTGTTCATTTTGTGACAGTCAGAAAACAGTCTCTGTGCAGAGGGCATTACTCTTTATTTAACCGTTTGATCTTGATGAATTTTTGATATGTTGTTGGAAACCTAGTTTTCGACATTCTCACTGGAGCGATTTTCATAATGTTTCTGGTTTGAAAGTTATTTGACACAGAGTGCAGTACTATCAAAACTGTCAATGACAGTCAGAAATGAAATATATTCCGTGTCTTATTTGACGATTGATGGTTCAGAGATTTGTTGGTATTTACAATAGGAAGAAGGGATAATGTGTGGGCAAGATTTATTGCTTCAATGGATCAGGAATAGTGATAGTGTGTAACTGATTAGACATTGTGAACTCACCGAGTTGTGATCAGGAAACCAGGGTTTTTGAGATGATGAAGACTAATGGATTTTGTTGCAGGAATGGCATCATTGGATGATGAAAAGAATCAGCAAAGGTATGGTGATCATCACCAAGGCCTAATAGGCCTTGAGGTTGGACTCTTCGGATGAGTGTTGTTTGGATTGATGAAATGCAATCTTTGGATGCCTTATGTGAAGATGTGTTTTGTATTGTTTTGAGAGGTAGACGAAGAGTTGGATCCTAGAATTAATCCTAATGTAGAAGATGACTGATTTGTGATGTAGAATGTGGAACATGAGGTTTGGGGATTGATTATGCCTCTTATGTAAAGAAATTGATGATGACATGTTGAAATCATGATTGGATCAGATTGATCCTAGAAGATTGAATGGGTTTGTAAGATGCTCTGCATCATTGATCAAAAACAGTATAGATCCATGATAGGAGGACTGTTGTACTTAACTACTTCTAGACCAGATATTATGCATGTAGTGTGTTTGGCTGCCAAATATTAGGCCAATCCAAAACAATCTCATGAGATGGTAGTAAAGAGAATTTTCAGGTATTTGCGAGGGATTCCGGATTTTGGGCTTTCATTCAAAAGAGATGGTGGTTTCTCACTAAGAGCTTTCACCAATGCACATTGGGCCAGTTGTGCAGATGATAGGAAAAGTACAAGTGGTGGAGCATTTTTGTTGGGAGACAGGTTGGTCTCTTGGATTAGGAAGAAATAGGATTCAATTTCATTATCAACTACAGAGGCAGAATATATTGCAGCAGCTTCCAGTAGTGCTCAGATTGTGTGGATGAAGCAAACTTTAAAAGATATAAAAGGAAATTTATGATGAAGTTGTTCCAATTATGTGTGGTAATACTAGTGCAATAAATATTTCCATGAATCCAGTGATGCATCCAAAACAAAACATATTTCTATCCGGTATCATTTCTTGAGGGAAAAGGTTGCTGAGAAAAAAGTCAGATTGAAATGTGTCTACCAAGGAACAGATTGTAGATATTTTCACTAAGGCTTTGGCAAAGATACCTTCAAGTATCTTCGGCAAAAATTGGAGTTATTGCCCCCCCTTTTCAACTTAGATACATAAAGGAGGTAAATCTTTCCAGGGAGAGAATTAATGTTCATCTTTTGTCTCCTGGAATGATACGAAGTCTTCTCCCAGGGGAGCAGTGAGGTGTCATATGAATGTTCTAGCGGGTAGTTATTTTAGAAAGGGGGAGCAGAATGGTTCTCTAAGTGCCATTTGTCCTTGATGTCAAAGGGAGAAAGATATCATAATTGGAAGAAGCTAGGAAGAATTTTTGTTGCTGCGTTGTTATTGGTGTTGCCATCAATGACAAAGGGGGAAATCGTTAGCAATAAGCCTAGTGTCATTATTGATGTCAACCTTTGGTGTAGCATTGGTGACAATGATTGATGAAGGTTTGAAGACTTGTTGCTAAGGATGTGTCAGTCATTGATGAAGACGATTTGAAGTATAATGATTAATAGTTGTACAACGATAGTTCGTGGTGTATCCGGAAGTTAGGAGTATGACCGGCTAGAATATGCAAGAAAAGAGTATTTGAGAATCTTATGAGCAGATACTTTGCATAAAGTGATGGCGGCTTGCGGTCCTAGCTATAATTGGTTTGTTCTGAGTATGTTGCACTATCATGTTTTCAAGTCCCCAATTATTTTGCAAAAGAAGAGGTGTTGCTTGGTTTGCTGACATAGAGGATTGTGTCAAAAATGGATTGAACAAGCTTGGAGAATGCCTTGCATTGCTCTGCATTGAAATTTCAGGATGGGCAATTTGATGGACATGATCATATGGTTTGTGCAGTGTTTCAGTTCCAAGATCTTGAGTTAATTTGCTCCACAAGTGAAAATATGCTTCTCTAAGTATGGCTTTGTCTGTGAGGGTCTCTGGTCGTCACAGTAACTTTCAATGAATGGATTTAGGTCCTATGGGTCCGAATATATGTTAAAGAGATTAATGATGTTTGTTACATGGCGTGTTTGGGTACACATTGCATGGTTTACATCGGAGGATGTTTTTGGTCAACCAGTAACATGTTCTTTAATGCCTTTTACACGTTACGCTTGGGACTTAAAAAATATATTGTGAAGGATGTGGTTTGATGAAGATATGTTGGGATGAAGGATTATGTTGTGTATGGGTCCCCTTTACCTCCTAGGGTGGACCATATTAAATATAGATGGATATATTGGTCGACTTTGTGTAAATATTGCCTATTTTCTTAAGGTCGATTGGTTGGTAGTTCTAATGGAAAAACAAACAAGTATATATATTCAGTTGCAATGGAGAGGTTGAGATGAGCGTGGAAGTGAGGAAAGTGTTAGATATATGTGCGAAGTGATATAAGCAATGAAATGTGAATTAAAGGATTGAATGGGAAGACAGTAAGAGTGAGGTGAGAAAAGTGCAAAGATTGATAGAGAGCTTGCATTGTTTGAAGGAGGTCATATGCTTCTTATTTCATCTTTTTTTTGTGTCTGCTGGAAGATAGTGTATCTCCTTGGTGGCCTCATACAGATCCGTTTGTCAAGAACAGTGAGTTCCTTGGCCTTTGGCCCAGAGCATTGTAATTGGTTATTCATATACTGTGAGTAAGATTCTCACAGTAGTTTTTCCCACATTAGCTTTTCCACATATATTTGGTGTCCTTGTGTGTACCTTCATTTTATATCTGCTGACCTTGATTAGTTGGTTTAAATGTTTAAATTTGGTTTATGCTGATTCACCCCCTCCCTCAACATCCAGTAGTATTCAACAAAACCTAAAGAAATGGTGCATCACCTACTACTTGAGCTCACACTACTAGATATTTGACCGTATTGACCTTCACTTTGCTCCCTAAGCACTAGACACATTGTCGTGTCTTGGATTTGATGGCCATTTGTTCCATCCACACAGCCATCTAACTCATTTATGCTTGAAAATTGATGATAGGGCCATAAGAAGGCCCACAAAACATCTCCAAGTGTGATGTAGCATCTAGACCTTCCTTCTATGTCAAAAGTGTGTCAAACTAGTTCTCTTTGAATGTGTGCAATCAAGCCTCCAATAAATCATTCCTTCTTGATGGTGTCAATGTTTACTTTGGGATCCTTTGAGCACAACTCTTTAAAATGCTAATCATACTTGCACATGGTCTCCCCTAAAAGCTAGTTGATATCTTTCAATGTATCTATGTTTCTATGAGAAATTTTTGGGCAATCAAGCTTTGCCAAGAAGCTCATCTTGACATTACCCAAGCGTACTTTCATGTCATCTTTGTCAAGGCACAAGTACTGGAATATTGTGCTCTCCCAATATGAGGAGTTGAATCTTCTAGACACTATCATCATGTCCTTCACCCTTCAAACCATCGCACAAGCCTTCCAATGTCTAGATGCTTCTTTGTCTCTAACGTATGACTTCACCATAGGAAGTCCTCTCTCAATGATAACTATAGGATTATGTAATATTTTGTTAGTGTGCATGGCTAATGATGCCTACACGATATTCTTATCTATTTCCAAAATATTACAAGAAAAAAGTTTCAAGTCAAAGATAACGCTATCAAAAAATAGTATCACAAATATTGTCACAAGGAGGATCAAATACCTCTTCTAAACTACCTTCTTGAGTCTATCATCACAACATACACACTGCCAACTCATACACTCCTTCACAATCACTAAAGAATTCTCCTCTATAGGTTTAATCTCAAGACAATGGTCTTGGGCGATGTTAGCATTTTGATTGCACCTTTTCAATGTAACATAAAACGAAACATGTGTGCAATAGAACTACTCTTCAAATTAAATGGGGAAGCTCCTTGTAAAATCAAAACTAACCTACTATGAACAATATGTACTTGCAACTTAAAATATCTACAATGTTTTATGGGTGATTTAGGTGTTTGCAATACAAACTAACTAAATAAAACCTATATTTTAGTTTTCTTACTCTAGAAAACAAGGCAACTCAACATATCAGCACTAAATAAGAGGTTTTCAGATTTTTTGAACTAAAAGAAATCTCGACAACTTGACAATTTGCATTGTTCAATAGAATGCAGGGACTGAAGCATGCAAGTACACATCTAAATTTGAATAGGTTGAAACAAATGAACACAAACGATGTCAGAAATTAAATTCAAGATTTGGTACAAAGCCACAATCTACACCTTCAAGATAACCCACAATACAAAGCTTGCAAATTTGTCGAAGCAATTTAACCCTCCAGCGCACATAAAAAGACATCTCAATAAGCATTTATAAGCAAGATAGGCATAATAAATATCATTGAGCGAATTACTAAGTCTAGAAAACAATCATACTAACTATTCAATGAATAGCAGTTTCAGCAAATACATAGGCATGAGAATTACCTTCTTCATCTAAATGCAAAATAGCACTTATTTATATTGTTTACAAATCTATGCATGAAAATTAACAAAACAAAATAATTGAAGTTCAACTCTAGCTATGATTGCTTGCAAGTCGTGCAAGCTTTATTATAAATTATCTTGTCCACTAATTCAAATATTAAAACATGTGACTATAACTAATGATAATCATCATTACAATTTATCTTTCAACATTCACCGATCTTCCATGATGAGATAGACAATTCAAAAATAGTTGACCCCTGGCTATAAATAGAGGATGCTAAGAATATTAGAAAGCTAAAAGTAGCATAAGTACCAGCCAAGTACAGGCTAAAAGTAGCAAACTTAGAATATTCGCCTCTTCAAATTGGTGATACCAAAAAATAGCAGGATGTTTTAAGTTTGAATTAAAAATAGACTTTTCAGAAAATGCAGCTCCAGATGATTCAATGGAGCATTTCATGGTAGATCCACCATTCCAGTGAGCCAAGGGTTTCTTCCAGCAGTTCTACTACAATGGTGGATTTCCTTTTTCTTTCTTCTTTTCAGGGCAGTGAGCCCACTCGCAGTGAGCATTTTGGCAGTGAGCCACCCATTGTAAAAATCACCTTAACCGGTGTCACCTTAACTAGTGTTTTCATTCATGAGAATTAGCTTCTCCATGGTTTTTCCCATCTTGGGTTTTCCACGTAAAAATCTAGTGTTCATTGTGTATGATTCTTGTGTGTGCTCTTTCATGTTTACATCTAATTTGGTTAAGTGAACAAAGTATTAATCAACTAATTCTGAATCTGTGAAAATTGATATAAATTTAATTGACGACTAATTCCCCACCCCTCTCAATTGTCCGGGATATACTACAATTGGTATCAAAGCTTTGGTTCCCATGTAGTACGTCTAACTGCTCAATAAGATCCGATAGCGCATAAATTGACCATTCCTACTTTTGATGGATCCGACTATGGCTTCTAGAAAGTGAAGATGAGGGAATATCTGATTTCCTTAAGTTACAAGACTTGGAAAGCTATGGAGAACAAATATACAGTGCTAGCAAATGGACCTACCACTCCGGATGAGATTGATGCCTATGAAGAAAACGAAAGAGCAAGGTATGTTATTTTTAGTGCATTGTCTAAAACTGAATTGGCAAAGGTTGTTGAATTAGAGATTGCTTATGAAGTTTGGGAAAAATTGAAAAACATTTATGAAGAAAATGATAGAGTTAAACTAGCTAAGATGTAGACTACTAAAGGTAGGTATGAGAATTTAAGGATGGAAGAAGGAGAAAATATAGCAAGCTACTTTCAAAAAATTAATGATGTTGTGAATGAGATCAGAAATCTCGGCAACACTCTGATGATAAGGATGTGATAGAAAATATTTTGAGAACTTTACTAGAAAGCTACAATGACAAGGTCTCAATAATTGAAGAAACTTATGATTTGGCAAATTTCAACAAAGAATAATTGTTTGGCACTCTAAGTGCTTTAGAAATGAGAAAGTTTGGAAAAGACAAACCCAGATTTGAGACTACTTTCAAAGCGACAATGAAGCACAGATGAAGCAGAAGCAAACTTTGTAAAGAGGCTAAAGAAATGAACCAGTAAGTATAAAGGTATCTTACCTCTTAAATGTTTTCGGTGTGGAAAGGTTGGTCATATTGCTACTAGATGTCCAAGACTCCAAACAAAGGAATAAGACCTAAACTAAAATTCAATAAGAAGGCATATTATGTGAATAAAAATAATAGTATCTCAGATGATGAATCAGAAGGTGACTGTTTATTTTATGTTGAAGAATTTGAACCTAAACCTAAAGTTAGTAATGTGACATCTCCATAATGTAATACTGAAATTGTTGATGCATTACATGTTAGAAAGAATAAGAATGAATGGTTGATTGACAGTGGTTGCTCTAATCATATGACTAGTAACAAAAGTAAGTTTGTGAAACTTGAAAAATATGGTCGTAGATCTGTTAGATTTGGAAATAATCAAACTACACAAATTGTTGGAATAGGTTCAATTATTTTTTATGGGATACATAATACTGACAATGTGTACTACATAAAAGGATTGCATCATAACCTTTTAAGTGTTGGACATATGTGCAAAAATGGATACAATGTTGTCTTTTTGGATGATGGTTGTGTGATTTGGAAGGGATCCAGAGAAGTTATTGCTGCAGGCAAAAGAACTAGAAGAAATATGTATTTGTTGGATGTTGCTACAAGGCATTACCTGTTATCATAGACTGATGAAAGTTGGCCGTGGTATCCAAGGATGTGTCACACCTACTGTGACAAATTGATGAAGATTAGTTCGGCAAGGGCAGTAAGAGATCTACCAAGATTAACCGAACTGGATAACAATGTTTGCGGAGAATATAAAGAGGGAGAACAAACAAAGGAAACTCTAGGAGGAAAAAAAAAACTGTTGGCTACCAGACCATTGGAGTTCGTATACACAGAGTTATGCAGTCCAACCAGAATAAGGGGTCTATGGGGTGAAAGGTATTTTATGCTCTCAATTGATGATCATTCTAGAATGAAAATGAAGTTGATAGAAAAATCAAATACTTGAGATCTAATAGAGGCTGTTAAATTTAGAACCAGAAGAACATAGATGCAATATTCTGAAACTTAAAAACACACAAAAACAGATAACACAATAATTTATCCTGGGAAAACCCTCCAACTTGAGGGAAAAACCCAGCCACACCCAAAAAATAAATCCTTTATTGAATACTCAAAACTGGATACAATGCTCTCAAGCTTAATTAGGAATTGTTAACTCTTAACAATCATCAATAGAATGCCTTTTACAATTTACACAAATCTGCTTGGCATCTACAGTATAATCAAAGTCATATGTATCTCACAGATACTAAATACAAAATGATTAACACACCGAATGATCACATACAGAACATTCACACATAATTTATGCACAAGATACAACAAAATCTACACAGCGATGTTTTTCTAGAATAACACTTGAATCAGCACCACACTAATTCACCCGACGTTACTGGACTTAGCAAGAATAATATCTAAGTTGAAAGTATACCGAAAGACAATGCTCGATGCACCAAGAAGAACTAACCGCAGTTACCACTTGTCGTTACATACTCCAACAAACATGAAGAACCACATGATCTCTAAGATAATCGAACTTTGGCAATACAAAAATAAAATACACCATAATGACCAACAAGCAATGAAGACACTCCACTCAAGCATTTTCGACAACCACGGGAAATTCAAACGATCTTGTTTACCCGACAACACTAGCATACCCATCTTCATTAATTCAGGACGATGATGGTTACATAAGAATGTCATTTCACCTTCAAAAACGACTAAAGCAACAAATACAATTTTCACCACAAGAAGAGACAAACACAGTGGCATGTGAGCTAGCAATGAATAATACAGCCGCTTGAAACACATACACATGAAGGCATAAGCAAAACAGTAGAATGAAGACAGCAAGGAATGATCGAACTGATCAGCAAAATCAACAGAGGAAACATAGAATGATGGAACCGTCCACAATAATCTTCGCAGATAACAGAGATTGAAAGAACGGGCCACCAAAGCAGTCATGCAATCACAAACTTACGAGCAAGAGAACATCAACATAGAATAGATAACAATGTAGATAGGCACAACCATCACAAGTAATAATGATAGCTGCTGACACTACCAAAAACATTAATAGAGGAGAGTTTGTTAGTAATGGATTTAACGTCTTTTGTGAGATGCATGAGATTAGAAGATTGTTGTTAGCTCATAAACACCACTGCAAAATGATATTATGGAGAAATTGGACCAGACTATACAAATAGAGTATGAATTTGATGTGTCCTCAAAAATTCAGACCATTGAAGATAAGAATAATGGAGTCATTCTTTCTAAAATTGAACCTAAGACAATTGAAGAAGCTTGTTGTGATCAGAGCTGGTTGAAGGCAAAGGAGCTAGAACGGATTAAGAAAAATCTGATTTGGGAATTTGTTCCCAGACCGGAAGACAAAGAAGTTATTGAAACCAAGTGGGTGTTCCAAAATAAAATGGATAAGGATGGATATGTTGTGAGAAACAAGGCAAGATTGATACATTTTTGGCATTTGCAGTATTCAAAAATTTTAAAGTCTATCAGATGGATGTGAAGACAGCATTGTTGAACAAAGAACTAAAAGAAGAGGTTTACATTGAACAACCAAAAGGATTTAAGTTATCAAATGATCTGGATATTGTCTATAGACTAAAGAAGGCTTTGTACGGATTGAAGCAAGCTCCTAGAGCTTGGTATGGAAGATTGGATAAGTATTTGATAGATCAAAACTTTCAGAAAGGATCTACTGACAATAAACTTTATTTCAAATTTGAATCAGAAAAACTCTTAGTACTTGTGGTTTTTATAGATGACTTAATATTTTGAGAAAATGATGGTATGTGCAAGGAATTTGTTGATCAAATGCAAGATGAATTTGAGATGTCCATAACTTGTGAGTTAAATTTCTTTCTTGGATTGCAAGTGAATCAAAACAGTGAAGGCGTTTTTATCTCTTGGTCAAAGTCTATCAAAAAATTGTTGAAGAAGTTTGGATTTGAAAATTGCAAACCGGTGTGTACTCCTTTGACTACCAAATGTAGTCTGACCAAAGAAGGCAAATCCTCCGAAGTAATTGTAAGAGACTACAGAGCAATGACCAAAGAACTGCTAAATTTGACTGTTACCAGACCAAATATCATGTATGTTGTCTACCCGACAACTAGATTCCAGCAAAAATCAAGAGTGTCACATGTTATTGCAGTAAAAAGGATCTTTAGATATTTGAAAGGAACAGAAGAATTTGGGTTGCGGTATCCCAGAGGATCAGGCTTTACTCCAAAACTCTATTGATGCAAATTGGATCTGTAGTTTTGACGATGGGAAGAGTACTAGCAGTGAATCTTTTTTTTTTGGATCTTGCTTGGTTGCTTGGTTCAATAAGAAGCAGGATTTTGTATCTTTGTCCGATGAGGAAGTTGAATATATTAGCGTTGCATCATGTTGCACAAAGATACTTTGTATGAAACAAAGCTTGAAGGATATTGGTGTAGTGATTGATGAACCAATCTCAATCATTTGTGATAGCACCTGCATAATATTTCTGGTACAACACTCTACATTGAGACATGTTCTGATCCAGTATCTTTTCTTGAAGGAAAATGTGTTAGACTGTGAAGTAGAACTTGTGTATGCACCCACGACAAAACATATTGCAAATATCTTTGCAAAAGCTTTCTGTAAAGATACTTTTGAGTATCTTTGGGAGAGGTTGGGGATATTACCCCTTCCTAGTTCAAACTAAGTATCTTTGGCACTGCATTGTCCAAGGAGCTTACTACACATTCTTTGTTTGGAGTAATGTATGGGGCTTCCCCTCAGGGGGAGCAGTGTGTGTTGCCCACCTTTGTCCTTGATGTCAAAGAGGGAGAGAGAATGAAAGTGCTATGTGATGAGATTGTGTTCGGATGTGCAATTGTGTTTGTTGTTGATGGATGTTGCCATCAATGATAAAGGAGGAGATTGTTGGTAGGGGGAGTTTGTTGTTGATGTTGTTGTGTTGTAGAGTTTGTTGTTGATGTTGCAGTGTCAATGTTGCAAAGTTGATGATGTTGTTGTTGTTGTAGTATTTTGTATGGCTGTCTTTATTGGCAAATTGTTAATGTTGCAGAGTTGTTGACGTGTCAGTATTGTTGTCATTGATGGCAACATACAGCTTTGGTAGTTGGTATTGTGCCCAGTATTCCTATTATGTTGATGTGGTTTTGAGGTTTTGTTGGCTCGAAGGCTGGTGCTTTGAAAAATGTGTTCCAGTGGTGTATTCTATAATATTTGTGTTTGTCAGTAGTCCGAAATTCTCTATTGTTCCAAATATGGTTTGTGGCAGTATGGTTTCTTGTTTTTTTTTGTTTTGGGTTGTGTTGATATGGTCCGGAGACATAATTGCTAACGTGTTATTTCTTATTGGGCTCCGGTTATTATGGCATTTGGGTAAGGTGTTATTTGGTCGAGGCACCGTGTGAGGTGTAGTCCACTTTTCGTTCATCCCCACTACGGGAATGTTTAGTCTGGACCTATTTTAAAATTATATTAGCTAACTTGGTAATTTCAGTTTAGGATAAGGAAGAGGTTGTTTGTGATGGATCAATAAGAAGGTTGATTAAGAAGAAGATCCATCAGGTATTGTGCAAAGATCTTGTGGAAGTACAAAGTTGGTTGGTGAGCAGAGGGTGTGTAGTTGTTGTTAGACACCAGAGGCAATGAGCCAAGGGTTTCTTCTAGCAGTTGTACAACAATGGTGGATTTCCTTTTTCTCTCTTCTTTCTCATGGCAGTGAGCCCACCCGCAATGAGCATTCTAGAAATGAGCCACCCATTGTAAAAATCACCTTCACCGGTGTCACCTTAACAATATTTTCATTTGTGAGAATTAGTTTCTTTGTGGTTTTTCCCATCTTGGGTTTTCCTGGGTTTTCCACGTAAAAATCTAGTGTTCATGGTGTATGATTCTTGTGTGTGCTCTTTCATGTTTACGTCTGATTTGGTTAAGTGAACAAAGTATTAATCAACTGATTCCAGAGCTGCGAAAATTGATATAAATTTAATTGACAACTGATTTCCCCCCCCCTCTCAATTGTCCTGGATATTCTACTATTGATTTTAGTAGCTTCGATAGATACCTTAATGAGTTTACATTTCATATTACTAACAGTTAATGCATTAACCATCACCATCGACTGTTATGACGGTTGATCTCTTTGAAGATCTCAAGTCCATCGCATGGACATCATTCACGACAGGCGACTTCACTGGTAACGTCTTAGACAGCTATTGCTCCGCATTTCACCTTCCTCCAAGATGTAACGTATATGGCTATGGCGCTTCACCTCATTGGGCAGATCACCAAAGTATGGTGAAGTGTCACCTGTCGCAACATATACATTGATTACGAGTAACGTCTTCAGCACAATCACAACACCATTCAAGATCGAGGTGTGAGTCGCGATAGTGTATACTTTTGGTAGCAACTTCATTATTGCGTATCATCTATCGCGTGGGTCTCTACTTTCATTTTGCTCTCTGTCAAAGCATTTTTCTGACTCTGCATACAGCATCGTTTGTGAGCCATCCTTGATTCCTATCACGCTGTGTCTTATCAGGGATATTACTCATGAGTTGTACTCAGTATCGAATATTATCTGTGTTCTATATTTGATATCAGAGATTGCCACCGGGACTATCTTGACTATCAGTGGACTTTCTCCGTTATCAGACATCCTTCGCGTGCCATGTCTGGCATTAGGTGTTTTGTGAAGCAGGGTCCTGTGTCGAGTCTCAATCCGTCTACTGCATGTGTCATCAGATATCATCTTCGGGTTCTCTTCTCATCTTCAGTGTATCCAAGTCCTTCATATCTGTGTTTTGTATATTGCATGTGTTCTCAGACTTGAGAGTATGATGATCTTATAAACATCTTGGTTGCATTGTAATTTTGTTGGAATATCAATAAAGTCAATATCGTGCTATGGGTTGGGTTGTTTCCCTTTGCCAAGAGGGTTTTTCCTAGGGTAATTGGAGTGTGTCTTTTGTATCTTGCATTATATATCTTTCTAGTTCAGATTTTCAACATGGTATCAAAGCGGGTCTAGGCATTTCGATCTAGAATCAGAAAGACAAGAAATCCTCTTTCACATTCCTTCTTCCTGTTGCGCCATCATGGTCAACGGTTTAAAGGTCGAGGACAGGCTTGACGGTTCTTCCAACTTCTCTTCCTGGAAGTTTAGGATCCTGGTCGCTCTAGAGGAAAATGATCTTCTTGCTTACATAAATTCTGATCCGGAAGAACCTGTTGACGATGTTGAGAAACCACTGTGGAAAAAGAACAGAATAATGGCAAAGAAAATTCTCATTGATTCTGTGAAGGATCATCTAGTCCCCACAATTTCCAACTTGTCTACAGCAAGTGTGATGTTTCAGACCTTGAAAGATCTTTACGAGTTTAACAATACCAGCAGAGCCTTGGCCTTGAGACGTCAGATCCTTCACATCAAGATGGCTCGAGGAGAATCAGTCATATCCTACTTCATGAAAATCTCAGAACTCAGGGACCAGCTTAGTACTATTGGTGACTCCATTTCTGACAAAGACTTAGTAATGCTTGCTATGAATGGTCTCCCTCACTCTTGGGAATTGTTCATTCAAGGCATCAGTGGACGTGACGATCTCCCTAAATTTGATAGATTGAGAGCTTACTGCATTCAAGAAGAATGCAAACTTGAGGCTAGAAGTAATGGTCGCAAAAGTCATCATGAAGATGATCAAGTGCTGGCAGCCCACACCTCTAAAGGAAGAGGAAAGAAACCACACTTCAAGCGATCTAGGAATCACAACTCTCTTCCAGATTCTTCCCACAAAAGAAAGAAGGTTGACATCTCAAAAGTTCAATGCTTTAGATGCGACAAATTTGGCCACTATGCTAGGGATTGCACCTTAAGGCTGAAGCCTCAAGCCTCTACTGCACGTGTTGAAGACTCTTCTCCCAAGAGAGAGTCAAGTGATGAACCTGAGGGTTTTAGTTTCATCTCTGCCTTATCCAGCAACATTCCTACCAACAGTGACACCTGGCTGATTGATAACGGAGCTTCACATCACATCACCAGTTACCGTGATCACCTTTTCAACCTTAGTGAAAAGGATTCTCACCTGCAAGTGATCATTGGAGATGACGCCAGTTATTCAGTGAAAGGGGTTTGTTCCACTTCATTCCAACTTGATTCAGGCATTCCTCTGCATCTTAGTGATGTTCTATTTGTTCCTGGCATTAAGAGAAACCTGATTTCAATTTCAACTCTTGAAGACAAAGGATATCATGTATCCTTCATTGATGGTAAAGTCCTGGCTTGGAAGAAGAACTCTAATTTCCTTTCAGCTCGTGAGATTGGAGTTCGTCATGGCAGCCTCTACAGACTTTTAGCCCGCCCTATTCAGGCTCTTTCTCTTTGTTCCTCAAATCCAAACATTCTTTGGCACAAGAGATTTGGACACTTAAATTTCAGAACCTTGGCATCTATGGAGAAGGCTATCATTGGTCTTCCTAAGCTGAAGAAGGATCATGAAGGTATTTGCAAAGGATGCGCTCTAGGTAAGAATACTAAAAGTACATTTCATAGTAGTGAATCTAGAGCTAAAGGTATTTTAGATTTAATTCATTCAGATTTATGTGGCCCCATGTTTGTTGCATCCATTAGCGGTTTTTGGTATTACATTACTTTCATTGATGATTTTTCTCAGAAGTGTTGGATCTACTTTCTTAAGTCAAAAGAATCAGATGAAGTGATGTCTCGTTTCAAAACATTCAAGGCCTTGGTTGAAAATTCCACTGCGAAAAGGATCAAGACCTTGAGATCTGATAATGGTGGAGAATTTGTATCTGGAGTTTTTCATAGTTTTTGTGTTGATGCTGGGATTAAGAGGGAGCTTTGCGTTCCCTATAACCCCCAACAAAATGGTGTGGCTGAAAGGAAGAACGGGACCATTGTTGAAGCAGCGAAAGCAATAATTCATGATCAGAATGTTCCTATGTTCTTGTGGGCTGAAGCTTGCAGCACAACTGTCTTTATTCAAAATCGCAGCCCTCATCAAATTCTTGGTAACTTGTCTCTTGGACAGGCATTCTCAGGATCAAAGCCAGAGGTTAGTTTCTTCAAAATCTTTGGCTGCCCAGTAGTGATTCACATTCCAAAAGAGAAAAGATCCAAATTGGAACCTTCAGGCAAGAAAGGATTCTTTGTTGGCTACAGTGACTCTTCCAAAGCTTTCAGAATTTATGTACCTAGTCAAAGGCAGATTGAGATCAGTAGAGATGTAGCTTTTGATGAGGACATGGCTTGCAATCTTCCTAAGGAATCTGAAATTGTAGTTAATGAGGAAGATCTTGAACTCCCTCAAGATTCCACCATGGCTGATCCGAACTCTCCTTCAGAGATTGAGAGGGAGTGTGAAGATCTTGTTGATCCTGCTCCTCTCACTACACCAGCTGATCCCACAGGTCCCCACTCTTCTTCCACCAATAAAAGGAGACCCCTATGGGCTAGAAATATTGTGGAAGAAGCTACACCTTTCGCAGCTCCTCGAAGGACTGTCAGAGAAAGCAAACAGCCTCACAAGTTTGCTGGTTATGTTGAATTGATGAGTCACATTATTTCTTCTGAACCTCCTAATGTTGAGGAGGCCTCCAAACATCAAGTGTGGAGAGATGCTATGGTGGAGGAATACAAATCCATCATACAGAATGACGTTTGGGACATTGTACCTAGGCCTCAAGACAAATCAGTTGTCTCATCTAAATGGTTGTTCAAGATTAAACATGCGGCTGATGGGAGTATAGACAAATACAAGGCACGATTTGTGGCTAGAGGCTTTTCCCAAAAGGAAGGTGTTGACTATGATGAGACATTTGCACCAATGGCTCGATACACCTCCATCAGAACCATCATTGCCATAGCTGCAATTAAAGGCTGGAAACTCCACCAGATGGATGTGAAAACAGCATTCCTAAATGGAATCATTGAAGAGGAAGTCTACTTGGAACAGCCAGAAGGATTCATCATCCATGACAGAGCATCTCATGTGTGTAAGTTGAAAAGAACCTTGTATGGACTCAAGCAAGCATCACGTGCTTGGTATGAGAGAATAGATAAATATCTTTTGGGTTTAGGCTTTCAAAAGAATGTTGCTGATCCTAACTTATACTTAAAGCTTCAAGATGATAAAATTTTGATCTTGGTTTTATATGTAGATGATTTGTTTATCACAGGCAGTCATGATCTCATCATCATGTGTAAGAAGGAGCTAACTTCAGAATTTGAAATGAAAGATCTTGGCATGCTGCACTATTTCCTTGGCCTTGAAGTATGGCAAAACTCAGATGGCATCATCCTAAGTCAAGGGAAATATGCTATTGATATTCTGAAAAGGTTTGGTATGTTGGACTGTAAATCCATGGCTACCCCTATGGAAGTGAATCTGAAGAGGCTGCATGATGACTCAATTAATTCAGATTTGGTTGATCCTTCCATGTATAGTCAACTCATTGGTTCCTTAATGTACTTAGTCAACACAAGACCTGACATATGTTTTGTTGTCAATACATTAAGTCAATTCATGTCTGCACCAAGACACATTCATCATATGGCAGCCAAACATGTATTGAGATATGTTCGTGGCACCATTGGATATGGACTCAAGTATTCTTCTTGCACCAAGCTGAAGTTGCAGGGATTCTCTGATTCGGATTGGGCAGGTTGTGTGTCTGATAGGAAGTGCACTTCAGGTAGTTGTTTCAATCTTGGTTCCACTGTGATTTCCTGGAGCAGCAGGAAACAGTCTTGTGTAGCTCAAAGCACAGCTGAGGCAGAATATGTGGCAGCATGTATGGCTGCCAAAGAAGTCGTATGGCTTCGCAAATTGCTTGGAGGATTGTTTGGACAGCCTCTTGAGCCTTCTATTATCATGTGTGATAACCAAAGCTGCATAAAGCTTTCAGTCAATCCAGTATTTCATGACAGGTCCAAACATGTGGAAATCAAGTTCCATACTTGAGAGACATGGTACAAAGAAATGCAGTTGAACTGAAATACATTCCTACTGAAGAACAAACTGCGGACATCCTCACCAAGCCACTTCCAAGGGTGAAGTTTTGTTACTTTCGAGAACAGCTTGGTTTAGTGGAAAATGAAGCTCTTGCTAAGAAGGCACCTCGGGCGGATTGCTCCATTTCTTATATGCATTCTTCTTTGGGAGAAGTTTGAGGTGAAAGCCCTTGACTCACCCTCTGCGAGTAGGCAAGGTGATAATGCATTCTTCTCTGGGAGAAGTTTGAGGTGAAAGCCCTTAACCCACCCTCTATGTGTAGGTATGGTGGGATAACCCTCTGCGAGTAGGCAAGGTGATAATGCATTCTTCTCAAGGAGAAGTTTGAGGTGAAAGCCCTTGATCCACCCTCTGGGAGCAACCATGGTGGAAGTTGTTCATGTGAACTCCATGATTTTGTTGTGATGTTTAAATTATGATGTTGAATGTTTTGCTGTGATCTTTCATATCATTGCTCTAGGTGCAGCAATAATGGATGGTTTGTTATTTTCATTGTCACCCTCTAGATTAGCTATGGTGAACTCTTTTGTATGAAATAACGGAATTTGAACATATTGAAGTTGTCTATTGATGTTGATTCTTTTGCAGCTGAACATGCTTGTCCAGGTGAATCATTCATAAGGTCTCTCTCTCGCTAAGAGGGAGTGTTGATTTTAGTAGCTTCGATAGATACCTTAATGAGTTTACATTTCATATTACTAATGGTTAATGCATTAACCATCACCGTCGACTATTATGACGGTTGATCTCGTTGAACATCTCAAGTCCATCGCGTGGACATCATTCACAACGGGCGACTTCACTGGTAACGTCTTAGACAGTTGTTGCTCCGCATTTCACCTTCCTCCAAGATGTAACGTATATGGCTGTGGCGCTTCACCTCACTGGGCGGATTGCCAAAGTATGGTGAAGCGTAACCTGTCGCAACATATACATTGATTACGAATAACGTCTTCAGCACAATCACGACACCATTCGAGATCGAGGTGTGAGTCGTGATAGTGTATACTTTTGGTAGCAACTTCATTATTGTGTATTATCTATCGCGTGGGTCTCTACTTTCATTTTGCTCTCTGTCAAAGCATTTTTCCGACTTTGCATACAGCATCGTTTGCGAGCCATCCTTGATTCCTATCACCCTATGTCTTATCAGGGATATTACTCGTGAGCTGTTCTCGATATCGAATATTATCTGTGTTCTATATTTGATAGCAGAGATTGCCATCAGGACTATCTTGACTATCAGTGGACTTTCTCCGTTATCAGACATCCTTCACGTGCCATGTCTGGCATCAGGTGTTTTGCAAAGTAGGGTCCTGTGTCGGGTCTCAATCCGTCTACTGCATGTGTCATCAGATATCATCTTCGGGTTCTCTTCTCATCTTCAGTGTATCTGTGGTTTGTATATTGCATGTGTTCTCAGACTTGAGAGTATGATGATCTTATAAACATCTTGGCTGCATTGTAATTTTGTTGGAATATCAATAAAGTCAATATCGTTCTGTGGGCTGGGTTGTTTCCCTCTGCCAAGAGGGTTTTTCCCAGGGTAATTGGAGTGTGTCTTTTGTATCTTGCATTATATATCTTTCTGGTTCAGATTTTCAACATCTACAGAATCTGCTTCTAACCTTCCTGAAAATTTGGAACTGTTGTCATAAATATTTCACACTACTCACTATATTTTCTCCAGCTGCCAATGAATCTCCTTATCCATTGCAACTTGATAATAGCACGTGTTCCAAGTTTTCAATACAATTTAGGACTCCTTAGAGATGCATAAATCTTCTTGGGCAAATATTTGACCGCTGTCACTTAAGATCTTTTTTCATATTGCTTCATTCATTACCCACTAAAACTCTATGCACTATAAAAATGAACCATCGTTGACCCTTACTATTGTTCCAATGTCTTTTGCTTCAAAACTGCCTTATGCATAACTTACATATGTTTCCACCTGTGTTCTTTATTTGGTGACTATTATGCACTAGACTGTGTATGATTCTCATCAGATAATTTTGAAGCTCCAAATTTACCATCTAGATATAAGCATGTGTCTTATCATATGAATCTTTGACTGTCATAAATCAGCATCTGGACTAACTGCTCACTGTTATCTTCTTTCTTGCAGTCACTTGAACATTGCTGCCCCTTTTTACCTGCTGCTATCCCTTGCAAAGGACTCAGAATACTGCAGAAAGATCTCTGGACATCATCAATGTTCAATATATTGGATCAACCCATCCACTGCTTTAGCAAGCAGATCCTATATAGAAAGATAAAATTACATTAATCCAAAGTTGCTTTGTTCCACCTCCCATTTGATGGTCTCAGTATAGCTTCAAGGAGTGGTTTGGCCACAGAAAATGTCAATACACCCTGACTGTCACCCTTGTATATCCACCTAGTGCTTGACCTTGATGGAGATATCTTTCCAGAATCTTGCAAACTTTGTGTGCTTGATGATCTCCTCATCTTGGACATCAAATCTTGCCCAGCCTTACCATTCCCTGGACTATCTCCAAACCCCTTCCGTGAACCAACCCAGCAACAAAAGCATCAACCATATAAGGGTCACTGACTGTGAATGGATGATCAGTGGCACGAGCTGCATCACTAGCCAAACATACTTTAAAGCCAGATTGAGACCTTCACGAGAGACCATTTCCACCATGTAAAAAAATGAGAGTCATCTATATCCATTTGAAGAGCTGAAGTCAAATGAGACTGTTTAGATGCAAGATAATCAATATCAGCTTCAAGCTCTCCTAAGACAATATCTGGCTCCATATCACTCTAACTATGGTTAGTAGCACTGCTAGTACTTCTGCTGTTGCTATTGATAGTAGTTTTATCTTGCTGGTGCCAACCATTAGACCCAATCCATGAACTCTCTGGGGATTCTTCTCCATCGTTAATACAAAAGTTGACCCAGTTGTAACCAATACTGACCTCTACATAGCAATTTTGTCCTCTTATCTTTTCATGTGAACATTGACTGTCTCTGACCTTCATGTCTCCTTTTTATTCAGTACTTAATGCTTACTTGTCAGATCTTGAAAAGATAAATTATATGTGCAAAAAAACTGTTTCTGCAAATTTCAGATAGTTTCTCTCTTATGTAATATGCTTGAAATTCCTTAAATTTCCAGTTAGAATGAAAGTTACTGTTACAGCATGGCACTTGACCTTTCATTAAACCTAAATAACTTGTTTTATATTATATATTATTTTATAATTATTATTTATTTTACATTTTAACTTTATTATCATTATTTAATTTTTATTATTAAATCCTATTTCAGAAAGGGGACATTACACAAATGCCTGCTACAACTTGCAGAAAAATTTCTAAAACAATGGTTATCTTAAAAGGAACATTAATTACAGTAATAGCAATGGATTTACCTGTGCATTTGTATATCTGAGTATTATAACTCAATTTACATTCAAATTGATAATGATAAGACTCAGAGTAAGTGCAGGATCTAGGGCTACCAGAACATAAAAGCAAGGAAATTTTCTATGGGACTCCTTTTCTGGAAGATGATTAAAAGTTGAGATTTTGTTTGTCCAGGGCAGGAGTTATGACCAAAACTTGCTAAAGGGGAAAAGGGAGTAGTCAAGGGATTGGAGAGTAATAAATGCTATAAATGCATATGCACGTGGGAAATAGCACCTAAAAAAAGGAAAAACATTGTAGCTGATTGATAAGTAGGAGATATTGTCCGCAGCAAGTCAAATTATGATATCGCTATCAGGATTCAACTTTGTAGCTTTTTGAGTCAAACTCATTGATCCATGTTTCATGAGTAGTGGTTCACAAGAACCCATCTCTTATGAGAATGAATGGAACACTTAGCACTCATTGCATCTAGGTGATGCTCACAGAGGGACTTCCCAAGAGGTCACCCATCCCAGTACTACTCCAGCTGCTTAACTACAGAGTTTCCTCCATGGTTAAGCCCACTTTGCTTGCAACCTGTTGATGTCAGTTTTGTACCACTACATAACATATAGCAATTGAATACTTGATACAGCATACCAAACACTCAACCCTCTCTTGAAAAGTATATAAGATACTCCAAGGTTCCTTACACCTATGGATACTAACTCAGTTATATAAATGTGATTTGCTGGTAATCACGTCTGCGGGCTTACATTGTTCACTTGAGGAATGTCAAACTCTCGCTATGATGAAATTTAGCTTTGCAATGTATACTCAATGATTTACCAATTTATATCACTTCCAACTTCGCTCTTCAAACTCTAACTACTAAACTACTGACTGCTTTACTACTACTCCTATGGAATGGAAATATTGGCAAATGGACAGGGATCAACCTACTGAAAGATTGTCAGCGGCATTACCTCCATAGATGCAATGATTCAAAGGGAAACAAGACTAGATTACCACACAAAGCTCCTCAACAAGCCGCCAAGATGCTAGTGGCCTAGTATAAAGATCCCTATCAAACATTTACCAACATCACCATACAACTAGCCATCTATCTCTACTCTTACTTCTAACACTTGCTTGAAAATGAAAGTTTACTCTAACAACTCAATGAAATCTAACTTTAACTATTGGAAGTAGAAACCATGCAATAACACCAAGTGTTCTTAATCACCATGCAAGACACAACAATGATAAGAGAAGCAATTTTGGTATTATATTAGCAACAATTTTCTTCAACCTTTTACAAATGAGACCAAATGGCCTTATATAGAGGCCCAAAATTACAATGAATGGCCAGGATTAAGAGGCAAAACCAACGATCCAGATTTAATCTCAGAAACCCTAATTAGGGTTACCACCCCATCGGCCAATGAAAAGACGCCACCTCATCAATGGGCCAATGAAAAAAAAAGAAAGTGGTAACCAATGAGAAGGCACCAAAAATGGTAGCCAATCAGAAACTGACACCTACCCTACCCAAGAAAAAGGAGAAATTGCCACATGGGCTTACATCAAATGATCTTCTAATATAACTCTACCCTTTTCTTTCATTATTTTAGCATAAGTGATGAACTTAGCTAACATGTTGTCAACTTCTTCCATAGGAGGGCAAGGTGAATGCCTCATCTTGAGCTCAGTTGTGATGACCATGTCTTTTGCTGCTTGTAGTATCTTCTCATTCTCTTTCTCATCATTTTTTGCAAATTGAACTAAGGCTTTGAGAGAGGCAAGGATGTCTAATCTTTTCTTCAAAGGGACAATCTTTCCCAAATCATCCAACCTTGATCCAAACTCTGTCTCATTGAAGTCTTCCTCTGTTATTCCTTCGAAATCTAGTGCAACTCTAGCATCATTCATTGTGTTCGAAATGAAAGCCTCGATGCCCGGATTGTGCTGTGCCATTTTGTCCTGTATTTCTTCTAGTGTTCCCAACCTGACTGTCAAGGCCATGAACCAAGACTCAACTGTTCTCTTCTCTCCTTCGTTTATCACCTTGGCCTTCACCAATGATCCTTTTGATATTTTTGTAACTGCCTCCAGCCTAAGAATGGTGTACTCACGAATTGGAAGGAAATCCCTCCATCTTGTCTCAAACGTTATGAATTTATTCCTGATAGTTATGAAAGTCCTGAAAGTAGCAATGAAAGGAAGCAAGAAATTTCGCCCTTCCTGGATGGTGTCGTTGACCCACTCTCCGACCTCTAGTTCAATGTTGCTCTCATTAGCTTGGAGGAGAGCTGCCCTTGGCACTTGTTGGATTGGCTGACTCCTTCCATCATAAATACTCTTCCAATATTCATTTTCTCTTTTCAACTTAGCATTCATAGCATTTGCTTTTGCTAACCTTTCAACTACTGAAGTTACGCTCTCTTGAAGCTCTTCACATTCTATCTCATCTGTTGCTGCTCCCAAGTCATGCTCTTGAAACTCATAGTCTTGAATTGAAATTTCTTCCATTGTCTTGTTGACTTTTGGTATGGCAATTTGAACTTTTCTATGACCATCATCTTTGATTACCCTTGCCACTGTTTCTGCTTGCTTCTGTCTAGCATCACCTTCTCTTTTTGCATCCCTTTGAATTTCTTCAATTGTCTAGATGGGAGGCTCTAGGATAATGGGTTGAAGCATCTTCAACATCCAAGCGGGCCCAGTGAAAACTCCCACTACTGGATTTGGCTAAACTAGCCCTACATACTCATCATTGGGTGCTTGATTTTCATCTTGTGCTGCTTCACCCTCAATATCAACTTGTATATCTTCTTCATCACTTGAGATTGCCACATCTTCATTTACTTGATTTTCTGAAAGAGGAGAATATCCATCACTACTGTCCTCACTACTTGACTCGGAACTTGAGCTCACTTCAACTGCTGCACCCTGTCCACTGGCATCGTGCTCTTGGCTTCTAGCCTCAAATATGCTTTCTCTAGATGGTACTTTATTTTGCTTCTTTGCTGGAGGCCTTTGATCTTCCTTATCCCTTTCAGCCTCTAAGTTTCTCTTCTTGCCCTTACTGGCTTGCTGTTGCTGCCAGCTATCGCCCTCACCCTGCTGACTAACTGATTCCGCTTGAACCTCAACTGGCTTCATCTTTTCATAAGTAAGGCGTACCCTTGATCTTTGCAACTGCTCATACTTCTTGTTATACCACCACTCAGTGTGCAGTTCAACCGACTTATTAATTGCCTCTAAGGATGGATCCTGGTGATCATTCCAGTTGACTAGATCTAACTCCGTTCCTTCTACTGTGTTGTAGTCTTCTCTTAGCACATCTTCATCTTCTTCCAGCTGGTCTGGGATCATAAGATTTTTCCATTTTATGGCTCTCATCAGGCTTAGTGATTATCTTGAGAAAGCTAGCTTCCTCACATGAAAGTCATCTTGTGCATTAACCCAAAAATCTTCTATTGTAGGAAC
The DNA here is from genome assembly GCA_027943335.1 of Chamaecyparis obtusa. Classification (NCBI taxonomy): domain Eukaryota; kingdom Viridiplantae; phylum Streptophyta; class Pinopsida; order Cupressales; family Cupressaceae; genus Chamaecyparis; species Chamaecyparis obtusa. The sequence goes on along the minus strand of BSBK01010161.1, from coordinate 16,057 downwards.
ATGCCTGAATGGATCTCCTCGAGATGTCTTGATTAGACCATGAGGATCAAATCCTTGTCTTGCTCCATACCAAGCTAGGTGATATTGTTCCAACTCCTTTTCAGCAGATGCAAAGGCAACAAGATTGGAACATCTGTCATTGCCTATCACAAGTGAGAGGGTAACCCCTGCCTCACCTCTTCGTTTCATTATCTTATCGTATTGCTCGAGTTGCCTAGCCAACTCCATCAAAACCAATCTATCGAGCGGGTACCTTGGAAGCCTCTTGGGACAAGTTGTACATCCAGCCACTCTTATGTATGTGAATTGTGCAAATTGGATGAACCAACTCCCATATTTCTTAACTTTGGCTTCGGCTTCCGGAGAAAGTCTCCGAGCAGGAGTTCCTTGCAACATCCTTACTAATTTCATGGCAAAGGCATCATAAAATATCTTGTAATCCTTGGTGTTGCGCAAACAAAGCTGCGGATAGCACTCATACACCAAGTATTGCCTAGGCCCATGACCAATTTCTCCCCTAGCCTTAAGTCCCGGTTGTCTAAATAATCTTGCTATTAAGTAAAAAAGATATGACCCCATATAAAACTGCTTTTGAGACAACACTATTCTAAGCTGTAACTCTAGATTTTCACTAATTATTGCAGCCCAATCAAATCTTTTCTTTCCACTTTCAATACCATCAATAAAATAGTACATCCAAATTTCGAATTGCATACCTTGTGCTGAGCCCATGATTCGGTTGAGGAGGACGATGAGGTCGCCATATTCTGATTTGAGGTCGGACCTGGTGAGCTTTGAGGTCTTGGTGACTCCTTTCTTTCTTTCATGTAACCAATTCTGTTTCAGCTGAGCAGAGTATGTGTCTTGGTTGTCATGGTAGAATCTGGTGGCTTGATCAATAGATAGTGCCTCTGTGCTATTCTGCTTAGGTATATCGAATGTATCTTCAATCAATTTACTGCTGATGTTTGCCAAAACTTTCTCTCCGTCCATCATGACCAACTTGTGCTGGATGTTGAGTCTAGATGTACACTCCATGATCAATTCTGGACAAGGCAAGGTAGGAGGGAAGGCAGCTGCATGCACAACTCCGGACTTGTAGATTTTCTTTGCAATAGGAGATTGGCTGTTTCTCAACCTATCTCTTAATTGAATCATATCAAGGGTACCAATGTTGGTGTCTTCAACGTATTTCAATTTTGAGCGGAAGTTGGAATTGGGTATCATGACTTCCTTGTCTCCTATTTTAGCATTAGTTCTTTTGGGTCGCTTGCCTGCATTGGCATCCGCCATCCTAAACACTTATCACTCCCCGCCTTTTCTACAATGATGGTGAAACTACACTTATCACTCAAAACTTCCTCTTAATGGGATGAAATACTACACTTATCACTCCTCGTTGTTACCTTAAGAGATGAGCTACACTTATCACTCCAATCTTCCTCCTAATGATGATGATGAAGACTACACTTATCACTCCCCGCCTTTGCCTTAAAATGGACTACACTTATCACTCTAATCTTCTCCCTAGGGGTGGGACTACCACTTATCACTCCCCGCCGTTTCCTATGAGATGGACTACACTTATCACTCCAATATTCCTCCTATGATGATGAAATGATGGAATGCAAGCAAGAACTTGGGGAAAAAAACTAATCAAGACAATCGAGTAATCAACCTACTAACCAAACTTCTAACTCTACTTTTGAAACTAGTCTTCAACACTTAACACTAATACCAATGAAGTGAAAACAACTAAGAAGAAAAGGGTAAGATAGGCCACTCACCGGTTATGAAATTCTGAATTCCTCCTTGATGTAGTTGCCTTGTCAAACAAAACTTGATGTCCTAGACCTTGTCATGATTCTAAAAATATGGCCCTCAAATATAGATCAAATCCTCCTTCCAAACACCTCCTCAAAAGTCTGGAAATGACTGTGTCAAATCAATTAATCCACCTTTGTTGAATTCTGGAAATGAAATCTCTGATTTTCGGATTTGCCCAAAAATACTGAAAAATTGCCTTTGAAAATCGAATTTAGGGGGAAAAGGCCTTCAAAATAGATAATATCAATCTCTGCTCCCTCTCCTGCCAAATTCTAGTCCTCACTTCTCAAATTCAGACCTGCTAAGAGCAAATTCGGATCACAAGTCCCCGCCACTTATCTCTATTTTACTTCCAACCAGGCCTGCTACACACTAGGGCCTTCTCCTACTAAATTCGGCCTCCTCCTCCACTAATTTCGCATATGCTAAGGCCTGGACTGCTGCCAATTTCGATGCCACCTCAGAATTTCGCATCCCCTTTCTCCAAACTGCTGTCTTCTCACTGATTCAGGCCTGCTACACACCAATTAATTTTCAGGGCTGCTGTCAAACTGGAACCCGCATTGCCTGCTCTGCGCCAGATCACACCTCCTGCTCTGCTCCTTAGACTTCGCATTTGATTTGTGGAGAGAGGGAGGAGACCCCTCCTCTCTTATAGGCGGCCTGGGCATGCAAATATGAGGGCCGACCCTCTAAACTGCCACCGAAAATCCAAACAAATAATTAAAATAAAGAATTGGAGGGACGACTTCCACTTAGGTAATTAAAATACAAACAAAACAATTAATTCACCTTTGCAATTTCGAAATTCACCAAAATTAAATGATTTCTTATTTAAAATTTCAATGGCACAAGATTTATTTATTTTTTAAATTAAATTTAAGCTAAAATATATATAATTAATGTTCACAAATCGATTTCTATAACCAAGGTTATTTTTTCTTTTCTTTTTAAATAAAAATCAATATATTTAGGCTTAGAATTTAACTCATTTAATCTCCAAATTTATTTTTTCAATGCCAATTGATGAATTCTCCAAATATCCTTTTGATGATCGAAATTATAATCAATTTTAGCCCAGATTGAATGTTTCAAAGCAAAATTCCAAATTGACAAGCCTAGATATTTGAAGATAAAAAACAAAAAATGCCAAGAAATGATGAAATTGAATTGCACAAAATGAAATTGTTAGCCCAAAATCGAAATTGAGGGTTAGAGATAAGTTCCAATTAACATCAAATCATCGTTTAGCAAGTGAACTCTATTTCAAACAATTCAATCCATCGACATCGTTCATCATAAAACCCTACAAAAATCTCCCAGGCTCGAGCAATCGAAAACAAGAAGGCCAAGTCCAAAGTCGAAAATGGGGGTCCCCAAAATTTGGGGCGATGATGTGAAAACCTCACAACACAACCCCATTTGCAAAACCTACAGCAAGTATTATGCCTTATGAACCATTCATAAGAAAGCCCCTTAAGCTCATTAATTGATAAATAGGAGATATTTTCCACATCAAGTCAAATAGTGATATGATATCAGGATTCAACTGTGTAGCTTTTTGAGTCAAACTCATTGACCCATGTTTCATGAGTAGTGGTTCAAAAGAACCCATCTCTCATGAGAATGAATGGAACACTTAGCACTCATCAATCTCTGTTGATGAGCTTAAGGGGCTTTCTAATGAACGGTTCATAAAGCACAACACTTGCTGAAAGTTGTGCAAATGGGGTTGCAAGCAGAGTGGACTTAACCATAGAGGAAACTCCGTAGTTAAGTGTGCTCGAGCTAGAGTAGTATTGGGGTGGGTGACCTCCCGAGAAGTCCCGGTGCTTCACCTCTATGGGCATCACCTAGATGCAATGAGTGTTAAGTGTTTCATTCATTCTCATGAGAGATGGGTTCTTGTGAACCACTACTCATGAAACATGGGTCAATGAGTTTGACTCAAAAAGCTACACATGTGAATCCTGATAGCAATATCACAATTTGACTTGTGGAAAATATCTCCTACTTATCAATTGATGAGCTTAAGGGGCTTTCTAATGAATGGTTCATAAGGTACAACATTTGCTGAAGGTTTTGCAAATGGGGTTGCAAGCAGAGTGGGCTTAACTATGGAGGAAACTCCATAGTTAAGTGCGCTCAAGCTAGAGTAGTACTGGGATGGGTGACCTCCAGAGAAGTCTTGGTGCTTCACCTCTATGAGCATCACCTAGATGCAATGAGTGTTAAGTGTTCCATTCATTCTCATGAGAGATGGGTTCTTGTGAACCACTACTCATGAAACATGGGTCAATGAGTTTGACTCAAAAAGCTACATAGTTGAATCCTGATAGCAATATCACAATTTGACTTGTTGTGGAAAATATCTCCTACTTATCAATTGATGAGCTTAAGGAGCTTTCTAATGAATGGTTCATAAGGCACAACACTTGCTGAAGGTTTTGCAAATGGGGTTGCAAGCAAAGTGGGCTTAACCATGGAGGAAACTCTGTAGTAAGGCGCACTCGCACTGGAGTAGTACTCAGATGGGTGACCTCCAAGGAAGTCCCTGTGCTTCACCTCTGTGAGCATCACCTAGATGCAATGTGTGCTAAGTGTTCCATTCATTCTCATGAGAGATGGGTTCTTGTAGACCACTACTCATGAAACATGGGTCAATGAGTTTGACTCCAAAAGCTACAAAGTTGAATCCTGATAGCAATATCACAACTATAACTGATGCTATCTTATTCCCTCGAATTCCAAAACAGTTACTTCTGGAAGGTCCTACCTAGTGTATCTAGATATCCACACAAATTTCAGTACAAGTTGATATGTAGGTTTTCCAACTTCCCTCTATTTATTCTATGAATTTCCCAGGTGTGTTCAGTAATATGCAGTGCCTGTTGTTTTGAAGTTTGAAGCATTCTCTGCTTGTTAAAATAAATATATTCTTAATTTCCGGTGTAGCATGCAGGCAAATTTAGTTCTGAAAATCGCGATAAAATAATATTGTACTTAGCGGCATTATACATGCTTGTACCAGTTGTTTTCGCTATTGCAATGGAATTCAAACAAGTGTAAAATCTAAACACGAAGATTTAGTGGATTTGAAGCTACAGAGGGCAATGTGAAAAAAACAATTATTGTGGAATTCGATAAAGAATTGGGAAAACATTAATGGCGATGACAAGTATGAAAGAGAAAGTGAAAAAGAAAAAAAGAAGGATGTTCTCACTAGATAATTCTATGGGGGGGAAGTTGGCCCTTGCGAAGGAGAGAAAGTGTATAGTAGCCAGCGTCCATGAGATCAGCAATATTATGCAGAGAAACTTGTTCGGAACCGAGCTCGAAGATGGCTCGAGCTTCTGCCTTCTTCAGATGCCTTGCAGACAATGATAAAGGCAAATCTCCGGAGTTCAATGTCCTCAGAATGTTCCGATAAAGCGAGAGAACGGCTGGCTTATTGCGCGCTAAATCCTCTGCAGTCGCCCATACAATTCCCTTCGCCATTTTCTATTTCACTTCCTCCTTGTCACGCCCCCGGTTGCAGAATCGCATACCACCACAGCTAATCTTCAATCTTCCCCATTGTTGTTAGGTGAAGAAAAAAGGAAATCAAACGATTAATATCGACATGTTCAAATGGTGAAATTTCCATACGAATGTGAGGAGCGTGCAAGACCACTCAGACAATCTCGTTCATTGAAGGTTTTCACTGTTTTACCCTTTTCCCGACTGTTTTTCCTCGATGTTTTTCGCTGCTGAAAAATATTAATTTATAAATATTATAATATTTAATTTCCGTTTGTTTTCATAATCTTTTCATTCAATTATAAGTAATATTACAATATTTAATTTAATTTTCTATAGAGTGTTTAGTTTCTTACACATTATTAAAAGTTTTTATTCATTCATCCACCAATTTTATTAACACAATGATTATTTTTCTATGGTGTCCAAAAACAAAATTATTCTTAATGTCTACTTTTCATGCAACGGCATCTCATTTAATCTCTACCAATAATTTTATTTTAAAAATATGTTTTACAAATTATCTCCACATTGCCTAATAAGTCCATATTATATATATCTTTCATTAAAATGTATTTTTTTATATTTTAATTTTTTAAAATTTAAATTGTTTTTTTTAATAGGTAATAAGTATTTTTATTATTAATATATGAAAGATTACAATAATAGCTAATGAACTGACAGATTTTGCTTGGCAAACTAGACCAAAGATCAAAATTCTACAACCCTGGCTAGACTATGTCTCTCGGGCTTACACTTCCATACAAAATTTGGCAAAGATAACAACTCCCCACCTAGTTGTATCATTCATGATTTCAACATTCACAAAAATATACACTACCATAACTATACTGCCCATTTAACAAAATGGGGCCTACCCATGGCGACTGAACATACAAAACAAATTAACCTTGAGCTCCATTACTCGAGCCATTTCTTCCTCATTTCTTCTTTTGATAAATTAGGAATAAAAGTGCCACCACAGGTGTCCACCTTGCGTATCTTTTTCTCCTTCACCTGCTCCACAATTCCCACGGCTCCGTCCAATCACGGCTTGGCAATTGATCTCTAGGGAGTTGACTTCATCTTTCTTTTCCTCTCCTACTCGATTAGCACCCTCTCAGCCTCAACTTCCTTTACATACAAGAAAAGCTCCTCCCACCCCACTCGAGCAACATCAATTTATCTTTCCTTTGGCTTGGAAGAGCTCCAGATGATAAATGGTTGACATTCAAATGACCCACCTTCAATAACTCTCCATGGGCCCTGAACCAACCTCTACCCTACCCCAGGTTCTGCTCTACCAACAATTGGAATAGTGCCTCCAGCCCACTATGGCTTCACACAGACCCTCATGATATTAAGTGCCTCATCATGTGTCCTGAGTTGAAAAGCCTATGCGAGAAATAAGGACGAAATGTCCAAATTCATGCACGGTCTAATATCCACTTTCAAGTATTCTTCTCTGAAAAGCTTACAGACACACTCCCAGAATCTATCATCATCAAACTTAAAAGTACCCCTCAATCTCTTCACTGTGATCTCGCCCATAAACGTTGGCAATTAGTTGGGAGAGTTCAGGGAAAATTTTGCTTCCATCCTGGCCATCCACCTCAAAATTTCATTGCAGCTATCATTTTCCAAATGTTTTTTGTTGTCAAAGAATAGGGCTAAAATAAGTTCATCGAACTCTCTAGAAAGGAGTCGATGCTTGCCTCAGTAAGCATGATGACAGGGAGTGATGTCATTCGTTCCACCTCCACTTGGATCGCCAAAAAGTCATTTTGATACTCCCCTTTATAATAAGAACACCAACACATTCTGCTCAGCCCCACCTTGATAAAAGGGCACAGGACAAAAAAAAATGAAAATAACTTCAAAATTAAAGACAAATAACCCCTCCCACCACCTTAGATTAAATCATCAAAATGAGTATCTCTATAGTCTTCCAAAATTTCAAAGCCTTCATGATCTGAAACCTTGACTCCCACATTGGATAGCTTATCTACAACCTCAATGGTGTCACGCAATACATGTGTTACCTTGATTCTTCAAATGTCTCTAACAAAATCTTGATTCTGCGAATGTGTTTGTTCAAATACCATGTGTCCAATTCCTCTTTAATAATCCCATTAATAATTATCTCAGAATCACCTCCAAGGTGTAGTTTCCTCACCCCCATCTTCTTGGTCATCAAAATTACACTAATTGTTGCCACACATTGAGCTTCATTATTAGTTCCATTAGCTAATTTCTTTGTTCCAAATGTCTGGATGTTACCACGCTCATCTCTTGCAACGTATCTTGCCCTTGACGGGCCCAGATTGCCAACATTTAATTTTTATTTATTTGTATATAACGTATATAAATAAAAATGATATGTATAATTATTACTTCAAAAAATCAAATATTTTTTTTACAAATTTTAATATTTAAAAATTTATGTACTTCTATATTATAATATATAATGAATATTACTTCAAAAAATCAAATCTTATTTTTTAAATTTTTAATATTTAAAAATTTAATACTTCTATATTATAATATATAATTATATGTTTAAAATAATATTTGATTTATAAGTAATATTACAATATTTAATTTGCTATAGACTATTTAGTTTCTTAGACATTATTAAAAGTTTTCATTCATTCACCAATTTAAAAACAATGATTATTTCTATGGTGTTGTATAGTCCTAAAAAGTTAGCACCCATTGTACTTTGGAAGCTCTAGGACAAATTGGACCCCATTTTAGTGCTCTTCTTCATTTTGGATGCCTCGATGCTTGAATTTCTCGCTTATCCTTTTATTTTCCTCTGAAATTTCAAATGTGTACCGAACCCCGCACAATTTACCTTGACATTAACCCTTCCAGGTATAAGTCGCACTTGTGGCGACCTATACCTCGGGGGTTTAATTTCGGTGAATTTCGAGGCCCGATGCAAAGTATTTTCCTTTTCCCACTCAATGGAGTCGACCTTCACAAATTTTAACCCCAAAATCACTATAAAATGAGGCCTCCCCCTCCCATTTTCACACCTACAACCTACAATTTGTGATCTCAATCTAATGCAAGCAATTCACCTACAAGCAAGAAATTGTGCATTCAAGGAGTTCACGCAAGCAAGGATTAATTGAAGGCATTCCATCTATCCATCAAGCATTTCCTTCCATAGATCTAGGTTTTATTTTCATGAGAGACAAAGGAGTTGGCCATCAAGGGTGGAGAACTACATCCAAGCTTCATTCTTCTTCATTTCCATTCAAGCATGACAAGCATCCATGTTCTATGATTTGGGAAAATGATGATCTATTGCATAAGTGAAGACATCCTACATTCAACATACATTCAAGCAAGTGTTCATCTTTGTGGTTATAAGTGATCTGTATCCATCCACAAGGGTTTGACATGAATGGTAATACTTACATTTTATCTTGTTTTACATGCTTTACTTGTTTCATTTCAAGGTTAGTTCCCAAATGGGGGCTTGACCAGGGCAAGCCCCTTTCCCCTAACAATTTCCCCTTTTCTTGTGTGAAAGTGCATAATCACATAGTTTCGGATTCGGAAGTTCAGAGCTGAAGATGCAGTATTGATCACAGTCTTGAGACCTTCGAATTTTGCCTCCTTGGGTATAGGTCGCCTCAAGTTTGACATGTTCCTACAGCTTCCAATTTTTCATAGATTACAGATTTGGCCTTCAAGGTTTCAAATCTAGACCTGTTCCCAATTTTGATACAGCTTGATAGTGCTTTTATAGATCTAAACTTGCATCCTCTACTAACCCTCGAGGTGAGTACATCTTCGTCCTTTTTCCTTCATAGCACTTACTTTGATACACTAGATTTGATATCTTATTGTTTATCATTACATGAGTGTATAGTTTACTTTCCTAGCATATACATTACACTTATTTTCCTTACTTCCTTACATAGATGGAAAGAGCCCTAAAATCGCACACCTTCGTTTTAGACTAGATCATGCATTAGCATCCCTTCCTCTACTTGGGTTGTGATAATCAGATTTAGTCCAAAAGGGGTCACATTTTAGTGCCCCTTCCAATGTATGGTGGTGAAGTGGGAGTATATCATTGACAATCATTTCCCTATGTACATTTTGGTGAACCTGTCGCTTTCATGCTTTATACTTTTTTGATTTGGTAGTTAGATATCCCTTGTATGCATTGGTTCACCTTATACATTTTGGTGAACCCAAATCATAACATTTCCTTTTCTAATTTTGGCATTAGATTTCTCTCTAGATCTAATTTGTTACATTGTATGCATCTAGTTGGATCTACTTTGCATTACATTTTGATTGGTTACTTGCATGCTTCTTGATTTGGTAGTTAGATCTTCTTTGTGTATTTATCCTCACACCTTCATATTTAGATCTACTTTTTTTTCATCTTGTTTTGATTACATTGTATGCATTTAGATAGTCTCTATTTGCATCTTTTCTACATTACATCTTCTTTCCTTTCATTCCTTTGTGTATGAGACTTATCACTTTGAGTCCAACCTATAGTATTCTGGTTAGAATAAGTCATAGATTCATGGGTTCTTAATTTTGATCATGAACCTCACTTCTTTGCTAGGAATAGTGATGAAACCAATATGAATCTAAATGATACCAATCCTATCATGGAAAAGAACTCTTCTCATGATGAAGATGAAGCATTAAGAGTACCTCCTTCCCAAGTGCAAAAGCTTACTTATGAATTTGAAAATTTGGAACATTGGTTAGCTCAATAAATCACAATCCTCAAACTCTTTATGTTGTAGAAGGATTAAGGAAACTCATTCATAATGATAAACATTGTCTCGACCTCTTGCGTAGCATTTCCCACCTTATTGATTCTAATGTTTAACATATAACAGAATGTGCTCAAGAATTAGGCTATCTTCCCCCTACTACAAGTGTTGAAACCTCTTTGCCTATCTCTACTTCCATTCCTAGTATTTCCACTTATGCTCCACCTCTTATCACAACTTCAATTCAACATTCCAATCCTACACATGTGATTCTCCCTAATCATATTCTTCAGGTTCTATTCCTAAAAGTGTTTCATGTGTTTCATTACCTTCTTCTATGCCTTCTTATCATAGCATTCCTTTTTCATATTTCAATACTATTTCCAACAATCCCCCTTACATGCTTCATGCCTCTTCAAATATTCCTTCTATTTCAAACAATATTCCTAGCATTTCCAATGTTTCTCCTCCTATCATTTCTTCCATTGATTCTACCATTAATAGCTTAGCTCAAACTGTGTCTTATTTGCAACTTGCTTCTTGACTCAATCCAAGTTCGATATCCCTACATGTGATATTGCTAGTCCTTTGTCCATGGATATTATCTGAGTTGTTATCCCACAAAGTATTGAGATTCCTCATCTTGAGACTTATAATGGTAAGGGTGATCATGTCACTTGTGTTAATACTTTTTAAAACCTTGTGTAGTGATTTCTCTCATGACTATAGATTCATGAAAAAGTTTTTACTAGAACCTTTCGAGATAAGGCTTTGCAATGGTATTATCATTTTCCTCCTTATTTCCATTGATTCCTTTCACAAGATTCCTAATGCTTTTATTCAACAATTTCAAAACAACATTGGTCCTTAAATTTCTTTGACTCATTTAATGCATTGTAAACAAGGTGTTAAAGAAAAAGTAAGTAACTTTATTGGTAGATTTAAGCATTTACATGCTCATATTTCTTATCATGTGTCTGATGTTGATATACAATGCATTTTGGTTTCTAATGTACAAAAAGACATTCAGGATAAGATTTTCCTTACCGATTTCTCAACCTTTTCACATATTGTGTGTAGTGCTTCATCATTATCAACTTCAAGTGAGTCAATTTGAGAGAAACAATCCAATGGCTACTATTCCTATTTCTAAGAGTGATGTCGCATCCAATTTCAAAAAGTTTCATAAACCTAACAACTACATAAAAAAACCATCAAATCATCCAACATAGTATGATGAACAAGTGGCAGCAACATCCAAAGGCGTGGCTCCGTTGTCCTCTATTTTTTATACCTTCTCGTACTTTTACTCCACTTTTTGAGTCTTTGCATAATGTGATGTTGAAGTTAATGAATGAAAATATGATCAAACTTCTTCCTATCAAACCAATTGAACCATCCAAACCTCCATCTTGATTCTTTGATCCCAAATCTTTCTATCAATTCCATCGTCAACCTAGTCATGATACTGAAAAATGTTATTCCTTGAAAAATGTGGTTCAAGACCTTATTGATTCTAATGTTATATCTATTTATATTGATATTAACCACGGAAACAAATCATTTGTACCTCCTAATCATAATTTACAAATTTACACTAATCCTTTGCCATCTCATTCAACCAATACTATTGAGCAACCTTCTTCTCCTAAGACATTGATTATGGTGAGAAAGATGATGAAGGCCACTCATGTTGTCAACCAAATTGAATATATTCAAACTCAACCTAAAATTAAACATAAACCTAAACCTTCACCTCAGTCTTATATTACCTTTGATCCTGTCAAAATAATTAAGGCACCTGATGGTCCTCTTTACATTGTCTTTAGGTGGATGGTATTCCTTAATGTGGTACCCTTGTTGACCCCACTTTCATGGTGAATGTGATTACTGAAGAGAATATTTTTAGTAAAAAATTACATAAATATTTCTATGATAAATATGATATTTTAATTGAAACTTGCAATTGTTTCCTTTATCCTTCCCATGGTTTCATTTTCCTTTCCTATGGAAGTTGGTGGTAAAACTTTGGATACTACTTTCACTGTCATTCATACTTCTGATCAATTTTAAGTCAAACTTGGTCTTTCTTGGCTTACCTCCATGAATGTTGTGGCTTCTCCTATTCATAAATTTGTTGAATTTCCTCATAATAGAGAAATCATGACTATTAACCATAGTCTTCACCATCCTTTTGTGCTTGATACTGCATTGTCCTTGATTTCTTTTGGCCTTCTATGCCTCAACCCACTAAGGTTTGTCACGATTATGTTTTCTGTTCACACCAAACTTAAAAGATTCAAAATATTTGTGAACTTAGTAAACCTAAGGATGATCCTACTCATTTATTTCTTCCTACACCACCTATTCCTCATATACATGCTCATATTTTGCATCCTCTGAACCTTTTATCACTCAACCTAAAGTGTGGTTCCTTCAGTTCTTCCTCGTAAAGAAGAAAAGGACCTGATGTTTATTGATCCCACCCCAACCCAAATATCTAGCAAGACCAAATGTAACTATCATGCTTGTGATCATCGTCGTAAGCGTCGATCTAGAGCCCGTGAATATGCTTCTCAAATATTTGTTCACCTCATATGCCTTCTTCATACTTCACTTCCCTTTGATCAACCCATGCTTGAGCCTATGGAGGAAGTGAATTTAAATAATGTTAAAAAGAGTAAACATGACAATGCACTTCGTATCTTGGATTCTATTATAATTAATCTTGATGAAGAAGATACTCTTGATGATGATGTTCATGATACTAACAATGATATGCATGATAGTGATTATGATGATATGTATGCGACGATTGATCTTGATAATGATTTACCAGCTATGCTTTCACAACAATTATCTATCACTCCTAGTAAAAAACATAGTGACCTATCTTCACAGCATGGTCTTGTTTAGAACTGGCCATTATTTCTTTTTGGCATGCTTGATATTGCTCTTCTTGCAATTTTTCCACCTTCCCTAAACACTATGGGACCGAGATAGGGGGCAGGCAATACGCTTGATTAGCTCCTCTTGTGTGGTGGATTTTTTTTGTGTTTGTCTGTCATAATGTGCTTCTCTCATGATGTGTTGTTCATTATATACTTTGTTTAGATTTCTTCAAGTGACATGTTGCTCCATTGGCACAAGGTGATAAAGGAATCATAATGTTGTAATCATTCTTCTATTTGTATCTCACTTCTTCTATATGTTGTTACATGTTATGTTGTACATGTGCCTTTATGTTGTCTTCCTGGGATGATACAAAATGGTAGCACCTATTCTTTTGGTCTCCATGATTCTAGCTCAAAAAGACTCTTATTCATGACTCTTACGCGTCTTTCTTCCATTGTGTTGTAGTTCTACTTCCTTTAGGGAGTGATGATATTTCATTTTGACATAATATTTCATATATTATCGTATGATAATATTGACCCTAGAGTTGGTAGATCCCTTTTGTGCTATGTTTTATCATGTGCTCATTTCCCTTGATTTGTCCTTTCTGGGGGCATGTCATAGTGGAAACATTTCTAGTGGACGCATGTACACTCTATTAAATTCATTGCTCTTGTTAAGACATTTGTAATATCTTTAATATGGGTGCATACACTCCACTCACATTTTGCACATACACACACACACACAATTTTTTTTATGATGCTTTGCATTGGATCCCTTATGGAGATACAATCCTTAAGGATTGGTCCCTTTATTTTATTTCAATCCCTTGTGGACATATAGTCCTAAGGATAGATTTCTCTTGTTGTATCTTTTATTGATATACAATCTTTAAGGATATATCCTATTTGAATTGACTAGCATAGAACACAAACCCCTTTTGCTAGATCCTATATGAATTGACTAGCACAAAACACAAAACACAATCTTACTACTGGGACTAAGTAATCAAACCTCTCTCTCTCTCTCTCTCTCTCTCTCTCTCTCTCTCCTCTCTCTCTCTTGTATTTGATGAGGACTTAAGTCACTTGGGGGCTTGATGTTTCCTTGTCTCCTTAACTTTGATGAGATCATCTTATACATTTGATCTACTTTATCATGAGCATGAGTTTGCCTCATACTCTTGCTAATGTGGGGGCTAAATGTATAGTCCCTAAAGATTTAGCACCCATTAATTTGGAAGCTCTAGGAAAAATTGGACCCCATTTTAGTGCTCTTCTTGATTATGGATGCTTTGGCGCTTGATTATTCCACTCATTCTTTTGTTTTCCTCTGAAATTTCAAATGCTTTTTGAACCCCACACAATTTACCTTGAAATCAACCCTTCTAGGTATAGGTCGTACTTGGGGTGACCTATACCTCAAGGGTTTAATTTTGGTTAATTTTGAGGCCTGATGCAAATTATTTTCCTTTTCTCACTCAATGGAATCAGCCTTCATGAATTTGAACCCCAAAATCACATTGCATATCCTTCTCATTTTCACACCTACAACCTACAATTCATGTTCTCAATCTAATGCAAGAAATTCACCTACAAGAAAGCTATTGTGCATTTAAGGAGTTCAAGCAAGAACTGATTAATTGAAGGCATTTCATCAATCCATATATCTAGCTTCTTTCCTCATAGGAGACAAAGGAGTTGGCCATCAAGGGAGAAGATCTACATCCAACCTTAATTATTCTTCCTTTCTATTCAAGCATGTCAAGAATCCATGATCTATGATTTTGGAAAATGATGATCTATTGCATAAGTGAAGGCATCCTATATTCTACATTCCTACATTCAAGTAAGTATTCATCTTTGTGGTTGTAAGTGATCTGTATCCATCCACAAGGGTTTGATAAGCAAGGTAATACTTACATTTTATCTTATTTTATATTATTTACTTATTTCATTTCAAGGTTAATTCCTAAATGGGGGCTTGACCAAGGCAAGCCCCTTTCCCCCCCAATAATTTCTCCTTTTCTTGTGTGCAGGTGTAGGTTCACAGAGTTTTAGATTTGGAAGTGCAGATATGAAGATGCAGTATTGATCAAAGTCCCGAGACCTCCAGATTTTTCCTCCCCTTGGTATAGGTTGCCTCAAGTTTGACCCCGCTCCTATAGCTTCTAGATTTTCAAAGATTACAGATTTAACCTTCAGGGTTTCAGATGTAGAAATGTTCCTGGTTTTTGATATAGTTTGACAATGCTTTTGTAGATCTGAACTTGCATCATCTACTAACCATCAAGGTGAGTACATCTTCATCTTTTTTCCTTCATAGCACTTACTTTGATACACCAAATCTAATATCTTGTTGTTTATCATTGCATGAGTGTACATACTTTACTTTCCTAGCATATACATTACACCAAAGATATTATATTTTCATAATCCATTGTGATTACAGAGATTAACTTCTAGTTTCGACCGTGTTTGTGTTTTTAGCATCAACATTTTAGATCACACTCTGTGATTCATCATCAGGATGAAAGAGAGCAAGAGATGCCAAAACAAAGTGAGTTGCAAATAGGGATCAACTCAAAAGATAAAGGGAAGAAGGAAAGGGGAAGCACACAATTCGAGAAACAAAACAATAACTAGAAAATAATAAAAATAAGAATAAAAGAACGAATATGAAAGAAAAATAAATTAAAGCATAAAAATATATAAAGAAATTCAAAAACCTCAACAAACAAACCTATAAAAGCTAAAAAAACTTACTAGACAAACACAAGAGAGATAAATAAAAATAAATAAATAAGAAATAGATTTTTTAAAGTAATAAATAGATATATTAAATATAAAGATTAAGATATATATTATCTAAATATATAATAAGTATAGCTTTTTCTTATTTTCCTTATTTATACTATTTGTTAGGTACTAGCTTGGATTTTTTCCATTTCTTTTATATATATATATATATAGTATATATATATATATATATATATATATATATATATATATAATATATATATATATATATATATATATATATATATATATATATAT
>BSBK01010160.1:137500-142691 GCA_027943335.1 Chamaecyparis obtusa | reverse complement strand
GGACAGGCAAAATAGACGGGAAGAGTACTTGCATTTGGTTGAATTTTCTTACAACAATGGATACCATAGTTCTATAGGTATGGCTCCTTTCTAGGCTTTGTATGGAAGACTGTGTAGAACACCTTTAAGCTGGGACAATCTTGAAGACAGAATTCTTTTGGGTCCCGAGATGCTTCAGGATTTAGAACAGTAGGTTAAGCACATCAGAGAACACCTGTCTACAGCTCAGGACAGGCAGAAAAAGTATGCAGACCTGCATAGGATTGAACGTTAATTTGAAGTTGGGAATAAGGTATTTCTTCGGGTTAGACCTTGAAAAAGTCTATTAAGTATGGTAAAGGGGTCAAAATTGTCTCCAAGGTTTGTGGGAGCATTTGAGATCCTAGAACGTGTGGGTCCAGTTGCCTAAAGACTTGCTTTGCCACCCAGTCTTTCATGAATTCATGATGTATTTCACATTTCTGTGTTAAGGAAATATATACCTGACATTACACACATGTTAATGTTGGAAATATTTAGGAATTGACCGAGTTACTAAGAGGGGAGGGGTGAATCAGTAATTCCAAATTTTATTTCAATTACAGATGTATTAACATGTAATTTACTTTAACCTTTGCATACAAAAAGCATGAAACTTAAAAGAATTCACAATAATGACACATAGATTTGGTTACCCAGAAACCTTCCAAAAAGAAAGTAAAACTGGGGTGGGGATGAAACCCACAAAGCTTTAATACTGCAGAATAAAGTTGGCCGGTTAAGGCTTACAATTTGATCACTTCTGATGATCTGCCCTGTTAGGAGCAATAAGGATTGCTAAATCCACCCTGTTAAAGGATTTACAAACATACAATGAAGTATGCACTTGGTAAAGAGATTTTATAAAAGACTGTTAAGTCTACCCGGTTAAAGGATTTTAGTACTAATTCACCTATTAGGATGAAACAGTAGATCTCTTGCTTTGCAACTGGATTGCTGATTGAGATTCGCTGATGTACTGATCACCTTCTGTGATGAATTTGTCTTTTGCTATTCCTTATACTGCTGAAGCCCTTTGTAATTCGCTTATCTCTGCCTTTCTTTCTTTTTCACATACATGCTTATTACATACATCTTGACATTTTTACAACATTGTTTATATACAAGTCTTAAACAATTAATTACAATTACAATTACAAAGTCAGCTTGACAAATAAACATAAGTGCTACTAAGTCAGCCCAAGTATGGTTACATGGTTCCTGCAAACTAACTCGGTGACTTTCTGATACTCGGCGTCCACTGCATTACTCGGCATCGTCATGCACTTGGTAGAAGTGAAGGTACGGTTCATACTGACCACTCGGTAGGTTTTGAACTCAGTAAATACTGGTGACTCGGTAGACATGATGTTACTCAGTTTACACTGTCCTGCTTAGTTTGTACTAACTTGCTCGGTTTGCACTGTCTTGCTCGGTTTGCACTGTTTGCTCAGTTTGCACTGTCTGTTCGGTTTGCACTATCTACTCGGTTTGCACTATCTGCTCGGTTTGCACTGTCTACTCAGTTTGCACTGTCTGCTCAGTTTGCACTCTCTGCTCGATTTGCACTGTCTGCTCAGTTTGCACTGTCTACTCGGTTTGCACTGTCTACTCGGTTTGCACTGTCTGCTCGATTTGCACCCAGAATGCAAATAAGTGTTGTCACTAGTGGCAATTTTGCTTAATGCCAACAATTAAATTGGAAAAATTTACAGGTGGAAGATGGTCAACTGATGCTGGAAACCAGTGCAGATCATCCAGCAAAGAGAGCTAAATCTCAGAGGACGCAAGGTGGAGCAAGTAAAGGTGTTATGGGATCTTGATGATGTAGCTTCTACAACTTGGGAGGATACAGGGGCTATAAGAGCTGCACATCCTCATTTGTTTACAGGCTTCCAGGAGTAAGCCTAGTCTGGTGGGGAAGGGTGTCATGCCCCTGACTGTTCCAGACTTTACTTTTCTATGTTATGTTATGTTATGTTAGATTTTTATGAGTTTGAACTCTAACTGCATTCTTTTGAACTTTGTTTTTGGATTAAATATGTTTATCTCTATAATTTTTCCAGACACTCAGAGAATTATGTCTATTTCTGTCACTTTATGAGTCCTTTTTTGATGATAGAATTGACTTAGACTGAATTTTGAATATTGGTTTGATTATGAAATAAGGACAAACTATATGGTTAGTCAATTGTCTGATTATTGATTCATTGTTTTGGAATCCTTAATAATATGATAGACGTAATTAGAAATGGTTATGTTATTATGGTTAATTGTATCTTATGATTATAGATAGTATATAGAGAATTATTGTTATTTAATGTTAATCTAATTCTGAATTAAAAATTAATAAATTTGTATATATGTATTTTTATACATATATTTATGAGTGAATGTTTTAGTAAGAATGTGGTATTTCATTTACTAAAATTATATGAATTAACTAAGTTAATATATCCTATGTTGTATGTTAGTAGGAGGTTCGTGTGATGAAGTGTTAGTTATTTGACATTGTCATGCGCTGTTATCTTAGATGTTTAAGTTAGTAAATTGACTAATGTTATTAGCAAAGATAAGTATTAACCTATCCCTAAGTCTTTTTATTATATACTGGCTTGAAAACATGACTTAACGGTAGGGTTTTTAATGCACTTTCATTGCATTGAGGTGTTAGTGGGGTTTAAGCTATTTTTCGGGTTGTGGAATTGTACTATTTTGGACATTTGGAAGGAAGTGGGTTGTGTTCACTGCAAGAGATAAGTTTTCATTGAATGAACTTGTCGATGGAAATTCATTGTTGAGTTTGAAGTCTGCCATTAGCTCTGTTAAGGAGTTGCAGTTGTATATGACTCCATTTTTTTTTACCATGTTATGCTACGCATTTTGGGTAAACAATTGGTTATGGGACCCGTGTTACTGTTGTATCCTTCATGATAAGTGGCTTGGAATGAAAGGGGTTTTCACAGCAAAGATAAACCCTTCTGTTCATGGTCATTTAGGAAGTTGGGTGTTTTATACTGTTATCTCTGCATTTTGGGCTCTCTTGCATGGCATTTTGGCAGTCTGTGATAAGGGATCTTCGTGGTTGAGTTTGGGATTCGTCTGTGAAGCTCACCAGGCAGGGGCTAGCTCTGGCATTTCGGTTCTGGATATTTTTCCCCACACGAATACCAGGCAGGGGCATCTCTTACCTTATCCTCTATTTCCACTCTATGTTCTGCAAATGAAAAATTAATGGAATGTAGATTACTACTGTTTATTAGTCGATGAAATGTGAAGATTTGTGTTTGTATATTTTGTGAGTTTCGGTCATGAATCGATCTTTTTCTTTCTTGGATAGATTAAGAAGTTAGTTTAGTTAAACAATACTGTGATTTATTGGAGAAACTTGGTAACGAATGACTGTTTAGTAAAGAGATTGATATTAGTGTGGTATTTAAATACATGTCTTTAGTATGCTGTTTTCGAGCATAATGTATTAAGAGGTTTTCTTTGTCTGAGTTTGGTTTTGGTAATGTTTTAGTTAAAGTCTATGCCGAACTATGGAATATAGAAATGTAGATGTTATATGGTTATTTCCTTGAGTATTTTGGTGTCAGTGTTTACTTGCTTTGGACAGTGTTAAGGGAGTTAGTCGGGTTTGAGAATCGGCATATTAATAGAGTATGGAACCAGCATGGGTTTTCTTGTTAAAAACTTCTTTAGATCTTCTCGCACTGTACCTGTTGTTAGGAAGCACTGTAGCATCATAATGCTTTCAGTTTGTATAGACTTGGTTATAAGGTGGAGTCGGGTTTTTTCTACCACAGTCATTAACCGAAGTGGTATCGATGTTCTTTTTGAGCTGTAATGTGGAAATTGGGATTAGTGGTATTCATAAGGTTATCTGTTACTTGTCGTATTTTGTATTTACATTTTCACATAGGTGTGGAGTTGAAGTATTTTTTTGGGTGTATTTCTCTAGTTATCTAGTGTCGATGTTTGGTTAAAAAGGTTGTTTGTCACTGTATGTATCAGTTAATAGAGGAATGTGGATGTCTTTGGTTATGTCAAACTTGATTGCGAGCTTTATGATCTTCAGTAATTAACACTAGTGTGTATTACAGTTATAATGACATTAGGATATGTTAAGGGATTTATAGGAAAGTAAATTACTATCTTGTTCAGATAGTAAGGAAAACACTTTGGTATTTTGTTTAAAGGTAGAAGTTGGTTATTATTATTATACTGTCATTATTTTATGTATTCGGTAGATTTAGTAGTATAATAAGGTAGATGAATTCTGTGACAGAACAGTGATGATTAGTATGGTTTTTCTATTGCATGTTTATGGACTTGAACTATTAATTACAAGTTTTTTGCAATTAGATATATAAATATATATACCTGCTGGGATATGTATATGTATACACAAGCCATGGTGTATACATGTACATACGCCAACATGTATATAATAGATGCTATGATTGTCATTTTGAACTATTAATTACAAGCTTATATAATTATATAAACATATATATATATATACCTGCTGGGATATGTATATGTATACACAAGCCATGGTGTATACATGTACATACGCCAACATGTATATAGAGGTATAAACTTGTAATTAATAGAGCAGGATGTATGGTCACATAGTTTAATAATTCAGTTATGGCAAGCTTGTATGTTCATTATAAGCTATGGGTGTTGTGTTAATCCAGTTGATATATGAATATGTAAGTTCTTTTCTATTCAATGGAAACATGAATTTGATATGGATATTTTATTGTACAGTTACAGATTTAATGTTAAGTTAATGTGGAGATTATTTTTGATTGGATTTGTGATGGAGAAAGAGTTGTGATCTTTTCATCTTTTGAGAAACATCATGTTTATGAATGTATGTTGAGGAATATGGTAATATGGTTTTATAATGGATTCATGTTTGCTATTTCAATTTTGTAAATTGATGCAATAGAAACAGATTGTTAGTGAAATTGTGTAATGTAGTTCATTTCACTGCTTTCATTGATTGCTAGATCAAGTGTTTTTGAGATAATGCAAGTATGATCCTTAGATTGGGGGCTGACACTAGTGTAGTGCCTTGTGATGATAGAATTTCTGTCAGTTGTGACTGACACTAGTCTATATCCTTATGGGAAAGAATTTCTGTCAGTTGTTTAATTAA
>BSBK01010160.1:0-132500 GCA_027943335.1 Chamaecyparis obtusa | reverse complement strand
TAGATGTTAACGGACTTCCCCTCGATTGAATACAAACAATTAATTTTTTAACTCTCGAAAAGAAGTTTCACATAGTTGAAGAACCATCGTACGCTCATCATCTATTCTAAAAACTAACGGTGCCATAAAAATTGATGTAAGAACATTTAAGGTACATTATCCATGAAAGGATATATGAAACTTTTAAATATACATTAAAAAGTAGAGGTGAAGGCTCTAGATGTGTGTGTTTGTGTGTGTGTGTGTTTAGAGAGAGAGACAGAGACAAAGACAGAGAGAGGTCATGAGGACTTCCTAGGGGTCCTAACGCTTAATAAGGGGTACTAGGACATCTAGGAAGTCCCCATGATGCCTTTCGACACATTTGAATGCTCAAGTGTGTCCTAAGAGGTCATAGCCTACGACCCCTTAGGATGCATTTGAGCATTCAAATGTTTCGAAAGGGGTCATGGGGACTTCCTATGGGTCCTAGTATGCCTTATCATGCGTTAGGATGCCTAGGAAGTCCTCATGACCCCTTTCGACCAATTAGAAACCTCAAGTGTGTCCTAAGGGGTCCTATGACCCTTTAGGCCACACTTGAGCATTCAAATGTATCGAAAGGGGTCATGAGGACTTCTTAGGGGTCCTAGTACACCTTATTACATGTTAGGACCCTTAGGAAGTCCTCATGACCCAATTTGACACATTAGAACACTCAAGTGTGTCTTACAACCCCTTAGGACACCCTTGAGCATTCAAATGTATCGAAAGGGGTCATGAGGTGATGAAGGGTGCTCCCCTTAATACCACAAACACATAACAGAAATAGAGAAACAACAACAATAATATGCAAGAACAGAAAATTGGCTTCTTATTATCTCCACAAATGTGGAATTACAAACTTTTAGAATTACAATATGCAAAGCCACATGGGCATTCCCTTACAATATTCTGTAGGACAAAGCCTCGAGTCAATACTCAGATCTACTACCCAGAACTATTCTGAATTGTCTAAGACAATAATACAGCCTTTCTTATATAGGCAATTTTCCACCGCCTAGGAAGGTTCCAGAATTTTAGCCAATAAGGCTGACCAAACTTAGAATTATTTTATTTTACATTTTATTACATTATATTCAACTCAAGATAACCTTTGAAACCCGAACAGAAATTTTGAAGAAAATTATTTTCTGCCATTTCAGGTGGCCCAACTTCTGAAGACCATAAGTCATCACCAGTTGACCCGATCGGCTATTATAACCCCATTTCAGAAATGCCACGAAGTGCTCTACAGGCTTGACCCACGCAAGCACCCGTCACCCAAATTTTTGACCTCATCCGGGGCCTCTAAAGCCTTCAAAACTGAGTTCAAAGTTTCTATACCCTGTTGCCAATACCAAAAATCTTCAATATCTTCCAATATACACTTGATCTAGCAATGAAATTTTACTGGTAGACTTATATGACCAAAATGAACCTCCAAGAAAGAAATCAGATCATTCTGAGCTCATACAAAAATTACCAAAAAATAGTAACTTTCCATAAATAGCAGCTCTGCACAAAACAGCCCTTATTGAATATAAAAATAGAAATATTTTTTTGGGTGATGCAAGATTGCTCTTACACCTAGGATGCTCCTGCATCAGACACCTAGGGTAATTTGAGAAGTGACTCTGTCACGACTCAGGTGTGCAGAGGAAAACCAAGACAGTTAACTTCCTCCTTTGTTAGCCATGATGAATCTTCAATAGGTCATCCTTTCTATTTGACCAAATACTCTTCATATGTCCTGTTCCTTGTGCTTCTGCCAACATGACTGTCTAGTATGTCTTCAATCTCCTTGATATCTAAACTGGTTGCTGGAATACTCCACTGTGCTGCTACAACCTCATCTTCAACACCTCCTTCATGATACTCTGTCAAATCTAAAATGTTAAACACTGGTGAAATATTTAGCTCAGTAAGCAATTCTACCTCATATGCATTTCCTAAATCATGTTTCTTCAGTATCCTACATGGCCCAGACTTCTTCATTTTCAGCTTGTTATATGTACCAACCGAAAATCGCTCCTTCCCTTCCGCAAATGAACCATGACTTCATCGCCAACCTGAAATTCCTTATGCCTCCTTTTCTCGTCTGCCTTAGCCTTATACTGTGCATTCATCTTGGTAATATGCTTCCTCACCTCCTCATGGATGTTCTTCAAATGTTCTACAAAATCCTCAGCTTCAGCACTACTTATTTCTCCTTTATCGATCTTTCTCAATTCAGATGCATTTCTTGGACTACTTCCATATACAATCTAGAATGGTGATTTACCAGTGCTCCTATTGATAGAATTATTGTATGCAACTTCTGCCTGTGGTAAAATCAAATCCCATCCTATTGGCTTATCTCCAACCAAACATCTCAACAAATTTCCCAAACTCCTATTCACCACCTCTGTCTATCCATCAGTCTATGGATGATGTGATGAACTGAACTTCAAATCTGTCTTCAACTTCTTCCACAATGTACGCTAGAAATATCCAACAAACTTAGTGTCCCGTTCTGAAACTATGGTCTTTGGCAAACTATGAAGTCTCACTACTTCTCTGAAAAATAATTCTGCTACATGAACAACATCATTAGTCTTCTTACAGGGAATGAAATGTGCCATCTTTGAAAATCTGTCAACTACTACAAAAATTGAATCATGTCACCACTATGTCCTCGGTAAACCAAGAACAAAGTCTGTACTTATATCCTCCCAAGGCTTCTCTGGTATAGGTAATGGCTGATACAACCCTGTATTCTGCTTCACTCCTTTCACCATCTGACGTACTCTACAACTCTATACAAACTTTTTCACATCTTGCTACAATTGTGGCCAATAATAATTTTCACTAACCAAAGCAAGGGTTTTACGCAACCAAAATGTCCCGCCAATCCTCCACTATGCTTCTCCTTGATGAGATTCTCCCTCATAGAACTTCTTGGAATGCACAACTAACTCCCTCTAAATAGCATATCATCCCAGATGATGAAATCCAACCATTTTGTCCTATCTAGAGTAACAGGTTTTGTACAAGCTTTCCAAACTTCACCAAAATCAGGATCCTCTGGATACAAATTCTTGAGTTCCTTGAACCCAACCACCTCAATCTGCATCTTTGTTAGCAATAGTTGCCTTCTGCTAAGAGCATCTGCAACCCTGTTAGACTTTCCACTTCTGTGTTTCAAAACAAATGTATAACTCTACAAAAACTCGACCCATTTCAAATGCCTCTGATTCAACTTTCCTTGACTATTCAAATATTGCAAAGCTTGATGATCAGTATACAAAACAAACTCCTTAGGAAGTAGATAATGTCTCCACTTCTTTAATGCCTGAACTATAGCATAAAATTCTTGATCATAAATAGAATATTTTATCTTGGCATCATTTAACTTCTCACTAAAATAAGCAACAGGTTTACCTTCTTGGCTCATAAAAGCTCCTATTGCAGTACCACTAGCATCACAATCTACTTAAAACACCTTATTAAAATCTAGAAGTTCTAAAATAGGTTTTTCTATAACTTTGTGTTTCAATAATTGAAAACTCTTTTCTACGCCATTAGTCCACTTAAACTCTTTTCTATCCCCTCTCATTGTTTCAATTAAGGGTACACAAATACTACTAAAATTTTTGATAAACTTTCTGGAAAAGCTAGCTACACCATGAAAAGATCTTACCTCGGTAGCACTCCTTGGAGTAGGCCATTCAAGGATAGCCTGTACCTTCTCTGGGTCCATTTTTAGACCTTCTGCTGAAACTACAAATCCTAAATACACTAATTCTTTCTTCACAAAACTGCACTTCTTCAAATTAATCAACAATTTCTCTTCTCTCAACTTCTCAAATACCATATGAATATGCATCATATGCTCATCCAATGTCTTACTAAAGATCAAAATATCATCTAGGTAAACAATGACAAACTTACCCAAAAATTCTTTTAGAACCTCGTTCATGAGCCGCATGAAAGTGCTCGGTGCATTGGTTAGCCCAAAAGGCATGACTAACCACTCATATAGTCTTTCCTTTGTCTTGAAGGCAGTCTTCCATTCATCTCCTTCTCTGATCTGAATCTGGTGATATCTACTCTTCAAATCTATCTTTGAAAAATACACAGCTCCACTCAAACAGTCCATAATATCATCCATTCATGGCAATAGAAACCTATACTTGATTGTGATCTTGTTTATTGCCCTAGAATCTATACACATCCTCCATTCGCCATTCTTCTTTGGTGCTAATACCACTGGTACAGCACAGGGTCTCAGACTCTCTCGAATCAACCCCTTCTGCAATAACTCATGTACTTGTCTGTTCAACTCTTCACTTTCTGCTGGTGTCATTCTATGTGCTGCCTTGTTTGGCAAACCGGCTCCTGGAATCAAATCCATCTGATGACTGATCTTTCTTACCGGTGGTAATCCATCAGGTACATTATCAGATACAATATCTTGAAACTCATTCAACAAATCTGCAACCTCTACAGGTACATCCTCTACTTCTTCTTTACCAACTTTTGGAATTAAAGAAAAACACACATGCTCATGCCTCATACCATCTAGGAATTTTCTTCCATCAACAAATGTTATTCTTGCATTACCACATACTGTTTCCTTGGTCTCCTTCAATGGGTTTAGCTTGTGTCACACTCCATCCTTTGTCAGGGAATAGGTATTCACATGACCATCGTGTACAGCACATCTGTCAAACTACCATGGTCTACCCAATAACATATGACATGCATCCATAGAGATGATATCACATAGTACCTCATCTTGGTACCCACCGATCTTGAACTTTACCAGGCATTGTTCACTGACCATGACCTTGTGGTCATCCTGCACCCAGGCAATCCCATATGGATGTGGGTGTTTCTGTCTCTTGAGCTTCAACTTTGTCACCATCTCTTCTGACACCAAATTGTCAGTGCTTCCACTATCGATAATCACATCACAGCATTTACCCTCACACTTGCATCGAGTGCAAAATAGGCTCCTCCTTTGTTTAGGTTCGTTCTCACCACTCAGCAAGACTCTTCTGTTAATTAGAATTTCTCCTCTTTCAGCATCTTCAGAATTTGATGATCTATCATCTTCATCTACATATGCAACTCTGGCCTGGCCTTCATTTCTCCTGTCTATTTTGCCTTGGCACTGAGGACATTCAAATGCCCTATGACCTTCTTCTCCACAGTGAAAACATGTTCCACGGAAGCCACCTCTTCCAGATCCTTGTCCTCTTCCTCTTCCTCTCTGATCTCTATTATTCTGATCCTAGAAGTGATTGGAATTATTTCCTCATTGATTCTGACTGCTACTAGCCCCATCCTTCTTTTTCAGATCTTCATTTCGGCCACCATATGACCGTCCACCAGATCGTCCACCATGACCTCTTCTGTTTTGTCTGCTCTCAAACTTCTTGTTCAGCTTTTCCTCTACTTTTAGGGCAAACTGGTATGCCTCTTCAATATTATTCATTCGAACCAGATTCAGCTCCTCCTAAATGCTTGGCCTTAACCCATTAATGTATTTGGCAACTTTCTCCTTATCAGCTTCTGCATGGCCTATTCTGATGAGAAGTCGATAGAACTTCTCTATATACTCCTGAACAGATCTTCCTGCTTGCTTCAAACTCTGCATTTTCTTCAGTAGGTCAAGCTCATAATCAACAAGAATGAACTGTCACTTCAATTTATCCACCATCTTATCCCATCTCATGATTTTCTCCTTTCCTCTTCTGTTTTGCTCTAACTGAATTTCTTCCCACCAGATCTTCGCATGACCTTTTAGTCTGGCCTTCACAAATTTGACCCTATCAGGATCCTCCACATCTTTGTACTCAAAATATTCCTCACATTCATTGATCCAGTCGATCAATTTCTCTGGGTTAAGATTTCTAGAAAATGTAGGAACCTCAATCTTAGGTCTTTTCCCAATCCTGGAAATTGCCCGAAAAAGTCTTTCTTCCTCCTGGTTCACAATTTCAGCTTCTCCTTCTTGATATTCTTCTTCGGCTTCATCTTCACTTTCATCTCTGATATTAAGATTCATTCCCCTGGGAATCTCTTCTTAAGATGCTCACACTTATCTCTGCAGCTCTCTAACCTCAGGTGTCATAGCACCAGCTCTTCCGCCACGTTCTATTAGTGGAGGCATTTTTGTGATGCGCGCTGAAACCCTAACCATGGTCCTGGTGGAAACTACCTCACAGTCAGCGATTTGTTTACACACTCAAGAACTCCTACTCTGATACCACTTGATGAAGGGTGCTCCCCTTAATACCACAAACACATAACAGAAATAGAGAAACAATAGCAATAATATGCAAGAACAAAAAGTTGGCTTCTTATTATCTCCACAAATGTGGAATTACAAACTTTTAGAATTACAATATGCAAAGCCACATGGGCATTCCCTCACAATATTCTGTAGGACAAAGCCTTGAGTCAATACTCAGATCTACTACCCAAAACTATTCTGAACTACCTAAGACAATAATACAACCTTCCTTATATAGGCAATTTTTCACCGCCTGGGAAGGTTCCAGAATTTTAGCCAATAAGGCTGACCAAACTTAGAATTATTTTATTTTACATTTTATTACATTATAGTCGGCTCAAGATAACCTTTGAAACCTGAAAGGAAATTTTGAAGAAAATTATTTTTCGCTATTTCAGGTGGCCCAACTTCCGAAGACCATAAGTCATCACCAGTTGGCCCGATCGGCTATTATAACCCCATTTCGAAAATGCCACAAAGTGCTCTACAGGCTTGACTAGCACAAGCACCCATCACCCAAATTTTTGACCTCATCTGGGGCCTCTAAAGCCTTCAAAACTGAGTTCAAAGTTTCTGTACCCTGCTGCCAATACCAAAAATCTTCAATATCTTCCAATATACACTTGATCTGGCAATGAAACTTTACTGGCAGACTTATATGACCAAAATGAACCTCCAAAAAAGAAATCAGATCATTCTGAGCACATACAAAAATTACCAAAAAATAGTAACTTTCCATAAATAGCAGCTCTGCATAAAATAGCCCTTATTGAATATAAAAATAGAAATATTTTTTTGGGTGATGCAAGATTGCTCTTACACCCAGGATGCTCCTGCATCATGAGGACTTCCTAGGGGTCCTAGTATGCCTTATCATGTGTTAGGACCCCTAGGAAGTCCCCACGACCCATTTTGACACATTAGAACCCTCAAGTGTGTCCTAAGGGGTCCTATGACCCCTTATGACACACTTTTTTTGTGTGCTGGGGTAAACTTAGTATTGTAGAAACATAGTACATGAAATATAATAAACATAGAATATATCATAGAATAAAAAATACTTTTATTAATCATTCTTGACTAGCAAGTACATTTACATCATAAGGATAATACAATAATATCTCTTGTGTCCATCCTCTGAGAGGGAATATAAACTACCTAAAAGGCCATGACCAAAATGTCATGATGTAACTATCTAACTTTCGATCACTAACAACTAAGGCTAACATAATACTTTATTAATATAATAACCCGTACATAGAATTATCTCGACAACATCAACCCACCCAAAAATAAAGTCATCTCGGGTGACTCACAATAAAAATGGAGATAAAATACACTACATAGAATAAGAAAATCACTAAGAAGGAGGAGCAGAGGGGCATCCCTGAAAAAGCTGAAGTGCCACCCACCCCACCAATGCTGCATCCAGTAGGTCATTTTCTATCACATCACATTTCTCTCGTGCTTGCACCAAACTGGTCTCCAAAACAATTTCATCTGTAGCCTCTACTACACAATATTGTCTCCCTAGCCAATCTGACCTTGATAGCTACTTGTGCTACCTTCTTTGCTTCCAATTCTTGGGTTTGCTAAGCCAAGTGTCACTCTACTACCTCCAACTAGGTGGTTAGCTCCTCCTGAGCTCTCTATTCATCCACCATGACAGCCTCACGTCTAGCCAACACCTACTTCTGAGTTCCTCAAAGCATAGTACCCCTCTCAAAAGGCTTTCTCCAGTCCTCTCTCTGCCTCAAACATACATGCACTCCATGCCTACAGCAGCTCCAGGTCTCATCAGCTGGTCACACTTTCCAAGGGCTGATAACTGAATCAACTGGGTGTCTTGGGGGCAATGCCCCCAGCGGGGTTGAGGGGCAATGCCCCCATGAGGTCCTGGGGCATAGCACTCTCAAACCCACACAGAAGTCCATGGAACACACCTTTTTTGTGATTTTCTTTTGATCCCATACTCTTTCTATCAATTGCTTATGTTTTCTTCACTACCTACTTATGTCCTTCCCTTTGGTACACTATTTTGATTTGTCATCATTTTTATTTTTTTAGGACCTTCTCCTCTCTACTGCCAGTCTTTGTCTTATTAGCTCTCAGCTATACAACCATCTTATTTTACTTGTTGAAATCTATACGGTCTTCTTCTATTCATTTTTCCCCTCTCTGCTAGCTTCCTTCCTATCATATGGAATAAAAGATGATGCTTATTTATCCTTGGCACAACCCACATCCTTTTCCCTTTCTAGTTTTTGCTTTCTCTACTCATGTCGTACTGTTGTATGGGTGTGTCTTACTTTCCTAGCTATATAGACCATACGATAATATCTTCCTTTCCATACATTGTGTACTCACCTGGTATCTCTTCATTGTCATGCAGTTTTTCTTTTCATCCCTATGTCGTGGTCATATGGTCATATGGAGGTGCTAGTTGAGCACAATCGTACGACGGACTGCATTCCCTGCATTTGATGGTTTACTTCTTTGACCGTACGGTAGCCTTACATACTACAACGTGTGGTGGCCTTCTTTAATTTGGCCATATAGTGGCCTTTTATACTTAAGTCATACCCTCATCTAAGTGTCATATAGTCATCTTATCGTACGGTGACATCTTGTTATTTCCTTTTTTGATTATCACTTACCATACAGTCACATTCTCGTTAGCTCTCTTGCGGTACGGTACTGTCCTTTTTTCCTTTCTTTTTTTTTCTTTTTTATTTATTTATTTATTTATTTTTATTTTTCACCATATGGTAATGCATAGTTGTATGGGTATTTGTCAATTTACTATCTGGAGGCTTCTCTGGTCACCCATACGGATGGCTCTTATGTCGCCTGCCTGACTGCTCGAGTCATTTTCCATCCTCTTGATTGCTCTGTCCCTCCTCTTGGGTCCATCCACTCTAGGGAAAGTTTCAATTTGGTCCCTTTGCTGGCATCATGTATCCATTCATCGAGAGTCCACAGAGTGTGCAGTCATTCTCTCTCCCTATCGCCAAGTCTATTTTCAATGGAAATCCAAAACCTTGGAACCATAAATTCTATAGGGACCACAATCTCTTGCCTATACTTAAGAAGAAGGAGAATAAATATTTTGAACACTACGGTCTTCCACATAGGATTCCAATTGTCACCAATAGGAATGAGCTTAGGTTCCTCTTTCTTTCCCAAATGTATTGGTTTGATAGATGACTCCTTATTCTTCATGGCATTTTGCTTATCAAATTTATGCATAGGAACTTCACTTACTTTCTCATCCCCTTTGTTGTATTCATCATAATCAGAGGGAAATGTTTCTGACACCTCCTCAATACTTAGTACATTGCATGATGGTTGGAAGAGTTCCCAGTCCTCCATTTTCCAGTGGAAGGGACTGTTCAATGAATCTGCATCATCCTCTAAGTATTCCCTCAATCTTAGCACACCTTCACTATTCAATTTCATTCCATCCCTTCCTTCATCCCTTCAGTCATTTTATTCCTCGGAGTCAGATTCAGAGGAGGAAGCTATCTCCTCACTCACCAACTAGGTACAAAGATCAATTGTGAATTTTTTTCCTCCACTCTCCATCAAAAGGGTATTCTTTTTCTAATTATGGTTTACTTTGGCTGTTGCTAACCATCCTCTACCTAGTATGGTGTCATATCCTTTTTGCTTTAGTGGAATGATGACAAAGTCTAGTACAAATGGTTGTGTATCGATAGTGACTGGTTGTGCCATCAGCATCCTGAGTGGTTTGATATTGTGCTGATCCGTGCCCAATAAGTTGAAGGTTGGGGGCCACAAGCTTGGCTTGCCCAATTTCTTCCATGTCTCCTCTAAAAGGATGTTCACTCCTAACCCGCCATCCACTATAGTCTCTATTAGGATGGGTCCAAGGATGCCCATCTTGATGACTATCGGGTACCTTCCACTATTTACAACAAGTATCATCAGGTCAGATGCATACCCTCTAGAGATGTTTGTACATGTGGTATTTAGCTATGAGGCCAAGTTCCCCAACAGTGTCATTCCCAAGTGAGGCATGGTGTGCAGGAGGTCCTGGAGTTTCACCAGTACCTCCATTTGTAACATTTGTCTCAAAATATTTTGTTTTGCCTCCCTCCAACCTATGGTGGTATCCATCTCCCATCTTTCTTTTGGTGCCTTCATCTCCTTCTCTTTTTCTTCCTTGTCTGCCCATGTCACTTGTTTTTCTTATGACCATGTAATGGCTAGTACCCCCTCGTCACTTCTTGTTCCCTCGATGTTCAGCAAGTTGACCCCAAATTTTGGGTAGTTGGCATCCTCATGGTTGCCAAGCCAACACTAGTGACAGAGCTTCTGTGGGGTGTCACCCTTGTCACAGTCCCTTGCAAAGTGGCCCCACTGATTGCAAGCTTGGTACTGGATCATTAGCTAACCCTTAGAGTCATATTGTATTCGACTCGTGTTGGTGTTTTTATTGCCCCTTCCACCATCATGCTGGTTTCCTCTGTGCCCACCGAAGGATGCATTATTGTTAGTCTCTACCCCTGATGTAGATGGTTTCTCTTGGGTAAAGAGAACTTTTTGATTCCTCACCTTCATGTTGTATGGGCATTCCTTGGTGGAATGGCCCGTGATCTGGAAAATATCACAAAATGTCTTTTTGGGACATGACCCCTTTGTATGGCCACTCACCTTGTAGTTCATACACCATATGTCAAATTCCCCCTTTTTGGTACCCCCTTTCATGGTCTTGAACTCCTTCATCATTCTTTCCATGTCCTTTTGGAGTGCCCTAACTTTTCCTTTCAACTCACCATCACTGTCATGATCATCATCAAAAGTGTCATCTTCATTGGAAGAGGACTTGCTTCTTTTCTTCCTGGAGGTCTTCTGTTCACTCTCCAAGTCCATTGCTCGGTTATAGGCATCTATGTATGAGGTGGGGGGCACTATCTTCATTTTCCTCCATAGGTTAGATTTCAGGCCCTCCAGAAACCATCTTTTCTTCAGGCCATCTGATGGTTGGCTATCCATTTTTCTGACTAACTCCTTCAGTTAGTGATTGTAAGCCCGGACAGTCTCTTTCTTACCTTGTTTGGTACTATATATCTTAGAAACAATTTCATTGT
This sequence comes from Chamaecyparis obtusa, assembly GCA_027943335.1. Classification (NCBI taxonomy): domain Eukaryota; kingdom Viridiplantae; phylum Streptophyta; class Pinopsida; order Cupressales; family Cupressaceae; genus Chamaecyparis; species Chamaecyparis obtusa. Next base: position 121,085 of record BSBK01010160.1, on the reverse strand, counting down.
CATCCCTCAGGTGCCAAAACTCCATCTCAAATTCTTTCTTGAGTTCATCCCAAGGGGTCACCTTTGTTTTGTCCATGTTAGAGTACCAGTTGATGACTACCGCTTTCAGTGTGTCCAAAAATTGTTTTACCCATTCTGCATGGTCAGTGACGCCATTCGCCAACTAGATTGTCTCACACATATGACAATACCATACTGGATCTTCTGTCATGCCCAAAAATTGGACACAAAAATTAGACTTCACACAACATATTTAGTCTTGGCAAAACATAACTAAGGGGTAAAACTTTTTCTTTTTTTTTTAATCAGAAACTGCAGTAATATAATGTAACATGGCATGGTCCTTCTTGATGTTTCATTTAACTATACCACCAGGACAATTTATTTACTCCAATCAATAAGGGTATTACATCATAAGTAATTAATGACCACTACACTAAATTAAAGTAGCATAGGAAGATCTCGTTATGGTCTTATTTAACCAAAATGATAAAGAAGCTATACATTTACCTTAAATCAAAAGGATGCTACGACATTCTAATAGCAGGGAGATGCACTAGAATACCTAGATTGCTATCTCATTCTCCCATGGTTGAGCTCTTAACCCTCGTACTAAAGCCTGCATACAAAACTCTAAAACTAGATATGTAATATGGGTTCCATTAGTGGTTTTATGTATAAATCAAAGAGGTAATCTCCTCGTCAATATATGCACTAGTCAGGAGAGAAAATGGAGCACTTCACCTTAGAATACTATAGGAGAACACGGGGTGTAAGAGACCCAAATAAATAAATAACAAAATAACAACAACAACCAAGTCTATCTAAAGTTTTAAGAAAAATAGTTTGAGGACCCTCCAAGGCTTTCATTTGATATCTCTCTGTATTTACATTCACATAAGAACTTGTTTTGTCTTTAAAAATTACAAGATAACTCTAAATTGAAAACCACAAAATGTTAGTCAAAAGTAAATTTCCCAATAGATGTAAGATTATCATAAAGTACATTCTAAAGAAACAAAATAACAACAAGAATGCTCTCCTCCCAACCTATGGCATCATGAGACCCCTGGGGTCCTAGCCAACCCCCGAGCACTTAAGAAGCATCATGCACCACAATAATGAACGGTGAGCTTCTTAACCAAGACACAACAACCCAATACCCACGATTGCCACTAAGGAACCCAAGGAGTCTAACAACATCCTCCTAGGCTTCTTTGAATTAACATCTTCCACAATGTTGATTTAAACTCACAAAAAAAATAAACTTAATCATGTTACACTTAGATACTAACAACCTAAATAATCATAATGATAATGCATGATCAAGGTAGGGAGTTGTAACATTTATTTACATTATTCCTTTCAAATTTTAATAATAAATAGCCCTACTCTCTGAGGAAAATTAACTAATATCATACTGTGAAAGACTATGCCATCTTGATTTATAACTTTGATTACATTAGTTAATGCAAAAATGTACATCATAGCCCTAATGTTTAATGGTTAAAAATTATAATTTACCCAAGACTAAAATCTCTATAAGAAAACTAACTTACTAAATATACATTATTTTCAATACATACTACACATAAGAAGTTAATCTAACTAATAGTCTAGCATTCCTAAACTAATGGAACCTATCAAGAAACTAATTAGCAATTTAAAATTAGATGAAATTAAAATATTAATGTCACAAAAATGAATAATAGATCATAATTCCCAAAATATTTAAACGCAATTATAGTTTAAATAACTTTTACCAAAAGTCAATTTACTAAACTTTTATTTATTACTTAACATTAGAAGATTGAGCTCGGGATTATCTATTTAAATTAAACCCCATGATAATTTATTAGATTCTTATATATTTCAAGATTCAAAATTTCCTCTAATATATTTATAGCAACTATCTAAGTTTTTCATTAATCATCTAATAATTTATTCATGACTACACAAATAATATTTTCAGTGATCATAGAAGATATAGTGTTTTTTCTAAACATATTAAACTATAAGTTAAAAAAAAATCATAACCATTCACAAGGTTATTGTAAGTCAAAGTTTGTATATGGTACATAGGTCAAATTAATTTACTCCTACCAAATGAAATCGCATAAGAAGATAATCAGCTGTAAACAACAAATGTTGGCTACTAAATATAACTTACCTCTGTCTATGCATTCACATTTGGCATATCCTGCAATGATGGGCTTCTGTCGACAGTTCACTCCTTGTCTATGCTCACACACTTTGCACGCATATCTACCATGGTAGTCACAGCTACAAGATCTGGCTGACTCCCGTGATGGATGTCCATCTCCTATTCGAAAACTCCCAATTTAACACAGGCTGCGAGGATGCTGGCAAAGGTTGTGGAATTTTAGTTTTACACCTGCCAGTTGCATTTGCCTGAAAGTTTCTAACGCCTTTTCATCAAATCCATTTTGTGCATATCTTGCGCTTATTGCAATCCCTGAAAACCCATCTCTTTGAAGCATTTGTCATCAGTTGACATGCCTGGTTTATGCTTCCGCATTTTTTTTTGCATACATTTCTACCAGGGCAGTCGCAGCTACCAGGTGATATAATTCCATAGTACCATATTTGTTCCCCTCTTCATGCGTTTATCCGAGAAAACATAGATCTTTACTTCTCTTCCTAACTATTTTTTTTTTTTAATAGATTAGCAGCGGGTTCTATTGGGCTCCACATCCATGGTTAAGATTCTATCACAAATAGGTCTAAATGCCTTCTAAAATCCAAAAATAAGAATATTTAACAGGAAATGCTAACTGCTATCGAATTGGTAAGCAACACTAAAACACATCAAAACAATCTGCTAAAAGCTAATCAACACCGAACCTGCTTTCCAATCTCCTTCTCTTATGAAATCTCTGAACCATTTTTTTTTTGAGAGGTGGCTTCTTTCTTTACAATGATTTTCTCTTGTAACTCGTTGACCATTCCCCTCCTCTTGGTGATACTACCTAGGTTTCTATGATGGATGTCCATCTCCTGCCATCTGCCGTCCTCTTTGCCATCTCCCTTCATGCTTTTTTTTGGTAGACGTGGTGCTCACCCCTTCCTGGCAGACCTGGCGTGCCCTACTCTTCTTTTGACATTGCATGTGCTTTCCTCCTCCATCAATGCGTGTGGTCCCCCAACTCTTTTAATGCGCGTAGCCCCCTAGAAACCGTGCCTATCCTCCAGATATCATGATCCTTTAAAAAGGAAGGACTGGTAGAGTAAAATATCCCGTAAAAGAAACCACCATCTCTTGTCCTTATTATTATTATTTTAATATTAGTCCAATAAGATGTTCACGTCATTAGAGAAACCAAGATTGAAATTGCTCATAATGCATGTATCTCTACTTGCAAAAATAATGATCAAATATTTGGTTAAGATATAAGTATTAATCATTAATCGTCACCGTTAATAAGGAAAGATAATGGATCCAATTATCTTTGAAATGGTTCTGATTTAATACCCTTTTAAAACCAATAACAATATAAGCTAGTGTACCATTAACTAATTAATCTAAACTAAAGTAATATTTATTGTGTATTTATATTTAACATTATTATTTTATTATTAGTGTACTAAATTGAACATATACATAAAATCATTAGCATAGTAATTTTAAACGTAACGAATTGGATAATGATAATAGTTATATTAACTCGGTTAATTGCTTGTATATAGTTAATTTTATTTCTATTTAATCAAGATAGAAATTAAGTGAAACTATGCAAGTATACTTTTACTTAAATTAATCTTCTAATATGACTAGAGACTATAACCTTATAACATCACATCCTTCCATTAATTGTTTGAAACATTAATAATCGTTCACTTGTAAGTGCATTCTTAGGATTAAATTTAACATCCTCATGTTCGACGAATCTCAAATGACTAAGGCACCATTGGGTTAAAAGCCCACTTGATCAATCTACCAATCCACCCTTTCATTAATTATATCGTTAATAATGCATTACTTGACCCAACTAAATTAGTCTTTCAATCATAATTACACCCCTTAGCATAATGAAATGCAACATCTATGCTTACAAGGTCCATCAACCTTATGAATGTTAAACCGACCTATTTTATTCTTTATAAAATAGTTGTCCTCACAATAACTTCAATATTGGTGTTCTAAGGTGTTTAGGAAACATGTTCCTATTATGGCCTTAGGTGTGCCAACCACAAGTTATTTAGGCATTTAAACAATAGATAACCATCAATTATCATGAAGGCTCAAACAATGAGTTGTATATATATAATTTATTGGAGTTTCACTAATACTTTACAATAGACGTGATATTTAATATCATTAGAAAATTTATTCTATTAGCCATTTGTCTACGAGTCTATGTTAATTTTTATATTTGTATTGATATCCATAATATGTAAATATAATAAAGTAACATCACAATCTCATAACTCAAACTCTATATCTTTAGACCTATTAAATTTCTTCATTATATGTTTCTATTTTCTAAATTAATCAATCATATTTAATACAAGATAATCAAATATCCTGTTTAAAGGTTCTATTATAAAGTCATAATAATTCTAATATTTCTATCCAAAGGATTTAACATAGTAAAATGATATAAAATCTCTTATTATAATTTATATTAATATAATTACTCATTGAGACTTCCCATTTAATGCATCAACAAGGTTAGTGTTCAAAACTTGCACACATTACAACTATATATATCCATATCCTTAACTAATTTGATTTATAATTGATAACAATTTTATCATAGTCTATGTTTAGGTTGTCTTAGGTTTAACATAACTAAAAGAGAAATTTTACTAGAAAGATGAAGGATTGAATACCTAATGTCTCCTTGCCAAGATGGAAGACCGAGGGGCCCTATATGCTCCCCCCTAGGGTCTGACTTACTCCTGGAAGTTGCAAGGCTATCTTTACATTCTCAACTTTCTCCACAACTCATGGGTGGGATCCTTCCTTTAGGTTAGTAACCAATAATAGACTAGGTATTATTCACATAAGAAAAACATATAAACCAATTTTAGTATTCGAAGGTTAGCTCCAAAATACTCTAAAATGCAATATTATCATCACAAGGTGTCTTTATATTTTCCCTGAAACATAAACTTTACAAGAATTTTTTTTTTGATGCAATAGTAACAGGAACAAATATTCATATACACAATCACACAATCGCTTATGTCACCGGGAAACACATCACAACACAAGGCACAGGAGAAACTAATGCTATCATGCTCCAGGGTACAATATACTAATCTCGTCTAAACACGTATCCAAAGTCCAAGATACCTGATCCATAATCAAAGATACATATATCATCAAGTGGCTTGATGGTACTAGAGTCACTCACATACATGGCATCCGCTCATATATGGTGAGGCCCACCATACAAGACCACGTGACCTACCTCTTGTTGAGGTGTTTAGCCTCCAAGGAATAGGTCACCACTCTAAGGTAGGTAGTGGATATTAGCTGCATAACAGCTTCACATACCCCCATACTCAAGGGTTCCCTATGTCTGCTTCCTCGCATACACTCACCAAGTCTACCTCCTACATCCTTGGTGAGGAATCACATTACTACACAGGACCAACATTCAAATAACACCAAGGAAAAAAATAGTTTTGCCACCAAAATTGCAAATGAAAGTAAAAGAGTTACCAAAATTCAACAATAAATAACATAAATAAAGATGTTGCAACAGTAAATCATTATAACATAAGTTTCCCAAAAGTTGTGGCTAAACCTTCGCAGTAAAATAAACAATTGTTGGTCTGCACAAGAAATAAAAATCATCGTGAAAAGGCACAACACATCACTGTGTGACCATACATAGTCACCAACGAGGAAGGAGGGAACATCGTCTGGCTGTCACAATAGCCCTTCATGTGGCAACCCCACAGTCTCTAACCACATGGAATAAACAATAATAATAATGCATATGCTGGTAATATATCATACGGTAGTGTTCCTTGCAGATATGGCATGCATAGGACACACTCCAAATAGTGATACCCCTAGGGTCATCACTATAGCCAGAGGTATACATGGCTAGGGACCCCCATATGCCTACCACGTCCAATGACTGAACATCCATGGGCTCCCCTCTACAAGCATGCAAGCATCTCCCAATCGCTCTGCATCAAGTAGGAATATATAACATACATATATTGTTCATTCATGCACCTATGTGCATGGCATCATGTCCTCGAGCTCGGCCCGCTACCATCAGCAAGATGACATCACTAACCTCACAATGTTGGAACAATAGTGGGTGTGGCATCGTATCTCTCTACATCGTGCCAGAGCACGTGCAGACATGGTATCTATCATAGCATGGGATACACTTCCCCCACATGCTAGACCACAAGAATATATAAGGATATGAGTCATAATGGTGTCCAATCTATCCATAAAGTATCATGTCAAGCACTGGTACTATGCTCAAGAGTTATGGGGATAAGGAATATACACATATGAACCACATACTTGAATCCATAGAAGGGGAAGTAGTGAGTACATTCCTTGGTTAGTGGAAGCTGGCATCGCTTTGCACCACTATAATGCATACGCACTACCCTAATAACCAAGAAACTTTGTGGTTGCTATCACCCCTACACATACTGAGTCCTTGTGGGGGAACCAGAGGATAGTGTCTCTTACTCCATCCCTTGAATAGTTGAGGCTCATGTCACCTCGTGTTGCCAGACATACACCATATGTGCTACCCAAGAAACTCGGGTAGTGGAAGCTAAGGTTGCTTCATGTTGCCTGACATCCACCTCACGTGCTACCCAAGGGATTGGTAGTAACACTGCCCTAGCACAAATTACCCCACAAGCTATAACTCAGTGAGGTAACACACACATACAAGTGTTAACATTTAGTGAATATGGTGTCCCCATACCCATAACAAGCAGATATCTCATGGATGGTGCTTACTCACATCGTTCCATGTTATACAAAGCAAGTACGGGTTTCTTCACAACACTCATCACAAGCACTGGTATAGGCTCAATCACATTTACAAGGGATTACATAACATGTTTACATTACTAACTTTTCACAATATTCATATCTTTATCATTTTTTAAAAAAATTCTTCTAACACCAATGCCATGTTTGATATCATTTTCATCTTTCTACAAGCTAAATATAGCATCCCAAACATTTACATCTCTAATTAAATTTTTGAATATACATAAAGAAATTCACAATTTAATACTTATTACATAAACACAAGATTCACTTGCATAAGTTTCATAGTCAATTAACATATTCACAATTCGAATGATCAGTATTGAAGAATAAGGACATAATTCAAAATTTCAATTAGGAAAGATAACATGTCTACACTAGTATGCATGAACTCATTCAATTCTTAATAACTTGGGTACAAGCAAATCATCACTCATTTCAAGACATATAGCGTTGTTTTTGTCTTAATTGGTGTACTAAAATTATCAAACCTTGAGCGTAAAAAGAAAGACACAACACAATAATATTCAAGGTTTAATTAATACCTTCAACCATACCCCCTATGATCAATACTTTATGTTGGTTGATAATCTTTTATTCTTTATCTACATTTGTACGTTTATTTTGGACCCATAAGTTGCACTAGTGTTTAACCCAGGGCTCTGATACCAAGTGTCATGCCCAAAAATTGGACACAAAAATTAGACTTCACACAACATATTTAGTCTTGGCAAAACATAACTAAGGTGTAAATTTTTTTATTTTTTTTAAAATCAGAAACTGCAGTAATATAATGTAACATGGCATGGTCCTTCTTGATGTTTCATTTAACTATACCACCAGGACAATTTATTTACTCCAATCAATAAGGGTATTACATCATAAGTAATTAATGACCACTACACTAAATTAAAGTAGCATAGGAAGATCTCGTTATGGTCTTATTTAACCAAAATGATAAAGAAGCTATACATTTACCTTAAATCAAAAGGATGCTATGACATTCTAATAGCAGGGAGATGCACTAGAATACCTAGATTGCTATCTCATTCTCCCATGGTTGAGCTCTTAACCCTCGTACTAAAGCCTGCATACAAAACTCTAAAACTAGATATGTAATATGGGTTCCATTAGTGGTTTTATGTATAAATCAAAGACGTAATCTCCTCGTCAATATATGCACTAGTCAGGAGAGAAAATGGAGCACTTCGCCTTAGAATACTATAGGCGAACACGGGGTGTAAGAGACCCAAATAAATAAATAACAAAAAAAAACAACAACCAAGTCTATCTAAAGTTTTAAGAAAAATAGTTTGAGGACCCTCCAAGGCTTTCATTTGATATCTCTCTGTATTTACATTCACATAAGAACTTGTTTTGTCTTTAAAAATTACAAGATAACTCTAAATTGAAAACCACAAAATGTCAGTCAAAAGTAAATTTCCTAATAGATGTAAGATTATCATAAGGTACATTCTAAAGAAAAAAAATAACAACAACAAGAATGCTCTCCTCCCAACCTATGGCATCATGAGACCCCTGGGGTCCTAGCCAACCCCTGAGCACTTAAGAAGCATCATGCACCTCAATAATGAACGGTGAGCTTCTTAACCAAGACACAACAACCCAATAGCCATAATTGCCACTAAGAAACCCAAGGAGTCTAACAACATCCTCCTAGGCTTCTTTGAATTAACATCTTCCACAATGTTGATATAAACTCACAAAAAAAATAAACTTAATCATGTTACACTTAGATACTAACAACCTAAATAATCATAATGATAATGCATGATCAAGGTAGGGAGTTGTAACATTTATTTACATTATTCCTTTCAAATTTTAATAACAAATAGCCGTACTCTCTGAGGAAAATTAACTAATATCATACTGTGAAAGACTATGCCATCTTGATTTATAACTTTGATTACATTAGTTAATGCAAAAATGTACATCATAGCCCTAATGTTTAATGGTTAAAAATTATAATTTACCCAAGACTAAAATCTCTATAAGAAAACTAACTTACTAAATATACATTATTTTCAATACATACTACTCATAAGAAGTTAATCTAACTAATAGTCTAGCATTCCTAAACTAATGGAATCTATCAAGAAACTAATTGGCAATTTAAAATTAAATGAAATTAAAATATTAATGTCACAAAAATGAATAATAGATCATAATTCCTAAAATATTTAAATGCAATTATAGTTTAAATAACTTTTACCAAAAGTCAATTTACTGAACTTTTATTTATTACTTAACATTAGAAGATTGAGCTCGGGATTATCTATTTAAATTAAACCCCATGATAATTTATTAGATTCTTATATATTTCAAGATTCAAAATTTCCTCTAATATATTTATAGCAACTATCTAAGTTTTTCATTAATCATCTAATAATTTATTCATGACTACACAAATAATCTTTTCAATGATCATAGAAGATATAGTGTTTTTTCTAAACATATTAAACTATAAGTTAAAAAAAAATCATAACCATTCACAAGGTTATTGTAAGTCAGAGTTTGTATATGGTACATAGGTCAAATTAATTTACTCCTACCAAATGAAATCGCATAAGAAGATAATCAGATGTAAACAAGAAATGTTTGCTACTCAATATAACTTACCTCTGTCTATGCATTCACATTTGGCATATCTTGCAATGATGGGCTTCTATCGACAATTCACTCCTTGTCTATGCTCACACACTTTGCATGCATATCTACCATGGTAGTCACAGCGACAAGATCTGGCTGACTCCCGTGATGGATGTCCATCTCCTATTTGAAAACTCCCAATTTAACACAGGCTGCGAGGATGCTGGCAAAGGTTGTGGAATTTTGGTTTTACACCTGCCAATTGCATTTGCCTGAAAGTTTCTAAAGCCTTTTCATCAAATCCATTTTGTGCATATCCTGAGCTTATTGCAGTCCCTGAAAACCCATCTCTTTGAAGCATTTGTCATCAGTTGACATGCCTAGTTTATGCTTCTGCATTTTTTTTTTGCATACATTTCTACCAGGGTAGTCGTAGGTACCAGGTGATATAATTCCACAGTACCATCTTTGTTCCCCTCTTCATGCGTTTATCCGAGAAAACATAGATCTTTACTTCTCTTCCTAACTATTTTTATTTTTTTCATAGATTAGCAGCGGGTTCTATTGGGCTCCACATCCATGGTTAAGATTCTATCACAAATAGGTCTAAATGCCTTCTAAAATCCAAAGAAGAATATTTAACAGGAAATGCTAACTGCTATCGAATTGGTAAGCAACACTAAAACACATCAAAACAATCTGCTAAAAGCTAACCAACATCGAACCTGCTTTCCAATCTCCTTCTCTTATGAAATCTCTGAACCATTTTTTTTTTGAGAGGTAGCTTCTTTCTTTACAATGATTTTCTCTTGTAACTCGTTGACCATTCCCCTCCTCTTGGTGATACTACCTAGGTTTCTATGATGGATGTCCATCTCCTACCATCTGCCTTCCTCTCTGCCATCTCCCTTCATGCTTTTTTTTGGTAGATGTGGTGCTCACCCCTTCCTGGCAGACCTGGCGTGCCCTACTCTTCTTCTGACATTGCATGTGCTTTCCTCCTCCATCAATGCATGTGGTCCCCCCACTCTTTTAATGCACGTAGCCCCCTACAAAATGTGCCTATCCTCCAGATATCATGATCCTTTAAAAAGGAAGTACTGGTAGAGTAAAATATCCCATAAAAGAAACCACCATCTCTTGTCCTTATTATTATTATTTTAATATTAGTCCAATAAGACGTTCATGTCATTAGAGAAACCAAGATTGAAATTGCTCATAATGCATGTATATCGACTTGCAAAAATAATGATCAAATATTTGGTTAAGATATAAGTATTAATCATTAATCGTCACCGTTAATAAGGAAAGATAATGGATCCAATTATCTTTGAAATGGTTCTGATTTAATACCCTTTTAAAATCAATAACAATATAAGCTAGTGTACCGTTAACTAATTAATCTAAACTAAAGTAATATTTATTGTGTATTTATATTTAACATTATTATTTTATTATTAGTGTACTAAATTGAATATATACATAAAATCATTAGCATAGTAATTTTAAACGTAACGAATTGGATAATGATAATAGTTATATTAACTCAGTTAATTGCTTATATATAGTTAATTTTATTTCTATTTAATCAAGATATAAATTAAGTGAAACTATGCAAGTATACTTTTAATTAAATTAATCTTCTTATATGACTAGAGACTATAACCTTATAACGTCACATCCTTCCATTAATTGTTTGAATTAATAATCGTTCAATTGTAAGTGCATTCAAAGGATTAAATTTAACATCCTCATGTTTGACGAATCTCAAATGACTAAGGCACCATTGGGTTAAAAGCCCACTTGATCAATTTACCAATCCACCCTTTCATTAATTATATCGTTAATAATGCATTACTTGACCCAATTAAATTAGTCTTTGAATCATAATTTGATGAAGGGTGCTCCCCTTAATACCACAAACACTTAACAGAAATAGAGAAACAACAACAATAATATGAAAGAACAGAAAATTGGCTTCTTATTATCTCGACAAATGTGGAATTACAAACTTTCAAAATTACAATATGCAAAGCAACATGGGCATTCCCTTACAATATTCTGTAGGACAAAGCCTCGAATCAATACCCAGATCTACTACCCAGAACTGCCCTAGACAACACTACGGGCCTTCTTTATATAGGCAATTTCCACCGCCCAAGAAGGTTCTAGAAATTTAGCCCTTAGGGCTGACCAAACATAGAATTATTTTATTCTACAATTTATTACATCAAAGTCGGCTCAAAATGAGTTATGAAACCCAAACAGAAATTTTGAAGAAAAATTATTTTCTGCCATTTCAGGTGACCCAACTTCCGAATACCAGAAGTTATCACCCGTTGACCCGATTGGCTATTATAACCCCATTCTAAAAATGCCACGAAGTGCTCTATAGGCTTGATCAGTGCAAAGTGCTCGACACCTAATTTTTCAACCTCATCTGGGGCCTTTAAAGCCTTCAAAACTGAGTTCAAAGTTTCTGTACCTTGCTGCCAATACCGAAAATCTTCAATATCTTCAAAACTAGACCTGATCTAGCCATGAAACTTTGCTGGCAGGCTGATATGAATGAGATGATCCTCCACATGTAAAATTAGAACATTCCGAGATCGTAATACCAACTTACTAAAAATAGCAAGTTTCCATAAATAGCAACTCTGCACAAGATAGCTATTATTGAATACAAAAATAGAAATATTTTTGGGTGATGCAAGAATGCTCTTACACCCAGGATGCTCCTGCATCAGACACCCGGGGTAATTTGAGAAGTGACCCTGTCACAACTCAGGTGTTCAGAGGAAAATCAAGATGGTTAACCTCCTCCTTTGTTAACCATGATGAATCTTCAACAGGTCTTCCTTTCCATTTGACCAAATACTCTTCATATGTCATATTCCTTGTGCTTCTTCCAACACGATTGTCCAGTATGTTTCAATCTCCGTGATATCTGAACTAGTTGCTGGAATACTCCACTGTGCTGCTGCAACCTCATCTTCAACACCTCCTTCATGATACTCTGTCAAATCTAAAATGTTAAACACTGGTGAAATATTTACCTCAGTAGGCAATTCTACCTCATATGCATTTCCTGAATCATGCTTCTTTAGTATCTTACATGGCCCAAACTTCTTCATTTTCAACTTGTTATATGTACCAACCAGAAATTGCTCCTTCCGCAAATGAACCATGACTTCATCTCCAACCTGAAATTCCTTATGCCTTCTTTTTGCATCTGCCTTAGCCTTATACTGCGCATTCATCTTGGTAATATGCTTCCTCACCTCCTCATGGATGTTCTTCAAGTGTTCTGCAAAATCCCTAGCTTCAGCACTACTTATTTCTCCTTTATCTATCTTTCTCAATTCAGATGCATTTCTTGGACTACTTCCATATACAATCTAGAATGGTGATTTACCAGTGCTCCTACTGACAGAATTATTGTATGCAAATTTTGCCTGTGGTAAAATCAAATCTCATCCTGTTGGCTTATCTCCAACCAAACATCTCAGCAAATTTCCCAAACTTCTATTCACCACCTCTGTCTGTCCATCAGTCTATGGATGATGTGATGAACTGAACTTCAAATCTATCTTCAACTTCTTCCACAATGTCCGCCAAAAATATCCAACAAACTTAGTATCTCGATTTGAAACTATGGTCTTTGGCAAACCATGTAATCTCACCACTTCTCTGAAAAACAATTCTGCTACATGAACAACATCATTAGTCTTCTTGCAGGGAATGAAATGTGCCATCTTTTAAAATCTATCAACCACCACAAAAATTGAATCATGTCCCCACTGAGTTCTCGGTAAACCAAGAACAAAGTCCATATTGATATCCTCCCAAGGCTTCTCTGGTATAGGCAATGGCTGATACAACCCTGTATTCTACTTCACTCCTTTCACCATCTGACATACTCTGCAACTCTGTACAAACTTCTTCACATCTTGCTGTAATTATGGCCAATAATAATTCTCACCAACCAAAGCAAGGGTTTTATCACGACCAAAATGTCCTGCCAATCTTCCACTATGCTTCTTCTTGATGAGATTCTCCCTCATAGAACTTCGTGGAATGCACAACTGACTCCCTCTGAATAGCAGATCATCTTGAATGATAAAATCCAGCCATTTCATCCTGTCTAGAGTAACAGGTTCTGTACAAGCTTTCCAAGCTTCACCAAAATCAGGATCCTCTGGATACAAATTCTTGATTTTCTTGAACCCAACCACCTCAATCTGCATTTCTGTCAGCAATAGTTGCCTTCTACTAAGAGCATCTGCAACCCTGTTAGACTTTCCACTTCTGTGTTTCAAAATAAATGTATAACTCTGCAAAAACTCAACCCATTTCAAATGCCTCTGATTCAACTTTCATTGACTATTCAAATATTGCAAAGCTTGATGATCAATATACAAAACAAACTCCTTAGGAAGCAGATAGTGCCTCCACTTTTTCAATGCCTGAACTATAGCATAAAATTCCTGATCATAAACATAATATTTTCTCTTGGCATCATTTAACTTCTCACTGAAATAAGCAATAGGTTTACCTTCTTGGCTCATAACAGCTCCTATTGTAGTACCACTAGCATCACAATCTACTTGAAACACCTTATTAAAATCTGGAAGTGCTAAAATAGGTTGTTCTGTAACTTTTTATTTCAACAATTGAAAACTCTTTTTTGCCCCATTAGTCCACTTAAACTCTTTTCTATCCCCTCTCATTGTTTCAGTCAAGGGTCCACAAATACTGCTAAAATTTCTGATAAACTTTCTGTAAAAGCTAGCCAAACCATGAAAAGATCTTACCTCAGTAGCACTCCTTGGAGTAGGTCATTCAAAGATAGCTTGTACCTTCTCTGGGTCCATTTTTAGACCTTCTGCTGAAACTACAAATCCCAAATACAATAACTTTTTCTTCACAAAACTGCACTTCATCAAATTAATCAATAATTTCTCATCTCTCAACTTCTCAAACACCATACAAATATGTATCATATGTTCCTCCAATGTCTTGCTAAAAATCAAAATATCATTTAGATAAACAATGAAAAACTTACCCAGAAATTATTTCAGAACCTCGTTCATGAGCCGCATGAAAGTGCTCAGTGCATTGGTTAGCCCAAAAGGCATGACTAACCACTCATATAGTCCTTCCTTCGTCTTGAAGGTAGTCTTCCATTCATCTCCTTCTCTGATCTGAATCTGGTGATATCCACTCTTCAGATCTATCTTTGAGAAATATACAGCTCCACTCAAACAATCCATAATATCATCCATTCGTGGCAATGGAAACTTATACTTGATTGTAATCTTGTTTATTGCTCTGGAATCTGTACACATCCTCCACTCTCCATTCTTCTTTGGTGCTAATACGACTGGTACAACACATGGACTCAGGCTCTCCTGAATCAATCCCTTCTATAACAACTCATGTACTTATCTGTTCAACTCTTCACTTTCTGTTGGTGTCATTATGTGTGCTGCCTTCTTTGGAAAACTGGCTCCTGGAATCAAATCTATCTGATGACTGATCTTCCTTACCGGTGGTAATCCATCAGGTGCATTATCAGATACAATATCCTGAAACTCATTCGACAAATCTGCAACCTCTACAGGTACATCCTCTACTTCTTCTTTACCAACTTTTGGAATTAAAACAAAACACACATGCTCATGCCTCATACCATCTAAGAATTTTCTTCCATCAACAAATGTTATTCTTGCATTACCACATACCTTTTCTTCGATCTCCTTCAATGGCTTTAGCTTATGTTGCACTCCATCATTTGTTAGGGAATAAGTATTCGCATGACCATCATTTACAGCACATCTGTCAAACTACCACAGTCGACCCAATAACATATGACATGGATCCATAGAGATGATATCACATAGTACCTCATCTTGGTACCCACTGATCTTGAACTTTACCAGGCACTGTTCACTGACCATGACCTTGTGGTCATCCTGCACCCAGGCAATCCGATATGGATGTGGGTGTTTCTGTCTCTTGAGCTTCAACTTTGTCACCATCTCTTCTGACACCAAATTATCAGTGCTTCCACTATCGATAATCACATCACAGCATTTCCCTCACACTTGCATCTAGTGCAAAATAGGCTCCTCCTTTGTTCAGGTTCATTCTCACCACTCAGCAAGACTCTTTTGTTAATTAGCGTTTCTCCTCTCTCAGTATCTTCAGAATTTGATGATCTAGCATCTTCATCTACATGTGCAACTCTGGCCTGGCCTTCACTTCTTCTGTCTATTCTACCTTGTCGCTGAGGACATTCAAATGCCCTATGACCTTCTTCTCCATAGTGAAAACATGTTCCACGGAAGCCTCCTCTTCCAGATCCTTGTCCTCTTCCTCTTCCTCTCTGATCTCTATTACTCTGATCTTGGAAATGATTGGAATTATTTCCTCTCTAATTCTGACTACTACTGGCCTCATCCTTCTTTTTCAGATCTTCATTTCGGCCACCATATGACCGTCCACCAGATCTTCCACCACGACCTCTTCCATTTTGTCTGCTCTCAAACTTCTTGATCAGCTTTTCCTCTACTTTTAGGGCAAATTGGTATGCCTCCTCAATATTGTTCATTCGAACCAGATTCAACTCCTCCTGAATGTTTGGCCTTAACCCATTAAGGTATCAGGCAACTTTCTTTTTATCAACTTCTGCATGGCCTGTTCTGATGAGGAGTCGATAGAACTCCTCTGTATACTCCTGAACAGATCTTCTTGCTTGCTTCAAACTTTGCATTTTATTTAGTAGGTCAAGCTCATAATCAATAGGAATGAACTTTTGCTTCAATTTATCCACCATCTGATCCCATCTTGTGATTTTATCTTTCCCTCTTCTATTTTGCTCCAATTGAATTTCTTGCCACCAGATCTTCGCATGACCTTTCAATCTGGCCTTCATAAATTTGACCCTATCAAGATCCTCAACATCTTTGTACTCAAAATATTCCTCACATTCATTGATCTAGTCGATCAATTCCTCTGGGTTAAGATTTCCAGAAAATGTAGGAACCTCAATCTTAGGTCTTTTCCCAATCTTGGAAATCGCCCAAAAAAGTCTTTCTTCCTCCTGGTTCACAATTTCAGCTTCTCCTTCTTGATATTCTTCTTTGGCTTCATCCTCACTTTTGTCTCTAATATTAAGATTCATTCCTCTATGAATCTCTTCTTGCAATGCTCGCACTTGTCTCTGCAGCTCTCTAACCTCAGGTGTCACAGCACCAGCTCTTCTACCACGTTCTCTTCGTGGAGGCATTTTCACGATGCGCACTGAAACCCTAACCATGGTCCTGGTGCAAACTGCCTCACAATCAGCAATCTATTTACACACTCAACAAATCTAGCTCTGATACCACTTGATGAAGGGTGCTCCCCTTAATACCACAAAAGCTTAATAGAAATAGAGAAACAACAACAATAATATGCAAGAATAGAAAATTGGCTTCTTATTATCTCCACAAATGTGGAATTACAAACTTTTAGAATTACAATATGCAAAGCCACATGGGCATTCCCTTACAATATTCTGTAGGATAAAGCCTCGAATCAATACCCAGATCTACTACCCAGAACTACCCTAGACAACACTACAGGCCTTCTTTATATAGGCAATTTCCACCACCCGAGAAGGTTCTAGAAATTTAGCCTTAGGGCTGACCAAACTTAGAATTATTTTATTCTACAATTTATTACATGAAAGTCGGCTCAAAATGAGTTATGAAACCCAAACAAAAATTTTGAAAAAAAATTATTTTCTGCCATTTTAGGTGACCCAACTTCCGAAGACCATAAGTCATCACCCGTTGACCCGATTGGCTATTATAACCCCATTCTGAAAATGTCACGAAGCACTCTACAGGCTTGACCAATGCAAAGTTCCCGTCACCCAATTTTTTGACCTCATCCGGAGCCTCTAAAGCCTTCAAAACTGAGTTTGAAGTTTCTGTACCCTGCTGCCAATACTGAAAATCTTCAATATCTTCAAAACTAGACCTGATCTAGCCATGAAACTTTTCTGGCAGGCTAATATGACTGAGATGAACCTCCACATGTAAAATTAGAACATTCTGAGATCGTAAGACCAACTTACTAAAAATAGCAAGTTTCCATAAATAGCAACTCTGCACAAGATAGCCCTTATTGAATACAAAAACATAAATATTTTTGGGTGATGCAAGATTGCTCTTACACCCAGGATGCTCCTGCATCATAATTACACCCCTTAGCATAATGAAATGCAACATCTATACTTACAAGGTCCATCAACCTTATGAATGTTAAACCGACCTATTTTATTCTTTATAAAATAGTTGTCCTCACAATAACTTCAATATTGGTGTTCTAAGGTGTTTAGGAAACATGTTCCTATTATGGCCTTAGGTGTGCCAACCACAAGTTATTTAGGCATTTAAACAATAGATAACCATCAATTATTGCGAAGGCTCAAACAATGAGTTGTATATATATAATTTATTGGAGTTTCACTAATACTTTACAATAGACATGATATTTAATATCATTAGAAAATTTATTCTATTATCCATTTGTCTACGAGTCTATGTTAATTTTTATATTTGTATTGATATCCATAATATGTAAATATAATAAAGTAACATCACAATCTCATAACTCGAACTCTATATCTTTAGACCTATTAAATGTCTTCATTATATGTTTCTATTTTCTAAATTAATCAATCATATTGAATACAAGATAATCAAATATCCTGTTTAAAGGTTCTATTATAAAGTCATAATAATTCTAATATTTCTATCCAAAGGATTTAACATAGTAAAATGATATAAAATCTCTTATTATAATTTATATTAATATATTTACTCATTGAGACTTCCCATTTAATGCATCAACAAGGTTAGTGTTCAAAACTTGCACACATTACAACTATATATATCCATATCCTTAACTAATTTGATTTATAATTGATAACAATTTTATCATAGTCTATGTTTAGGTTGTCTTAGGTTTAACATAACTAAAAGAGAAATTTTACTGGAAAGATGAAGGATTGAATACCTGATGTCTCCTTGCCAAGATGGAATACCGAGGGGCCCTACATCTTCCTTCCCATCACCATTGAATTTTGGGAACTTTTCTTTGTTATTCACCATGTTTACTTGTTGTCTTCACGGTGGATTTGGTGCTCCAACACCACTTGTGGTAGCACTTGTACCTGTACCTCCTTGAGTATTATGTGCAGTAACTAGTGGCACTTGCGTAACTAGTGGGACCATACTATGTGGAGTACTTGGCTCCAATAGAAGGTTCACCTATGCATTTGTATCACCTTCGGTCATACTATCACTGGCACCTCTGACAGTATCATCACCTTTAACTATACGGTTCCCTTCATGGTCTCGGTCCTCTGCACCTGGTGTACGGGTTAAATCTTCAAGCCAGTCTCACTCTTCTTTAAGTAAGACTTTTTTCAATCTTGTTTCCTAGAGTATTTCTTCCCTACTCTGCACTCTCTGATGCTCTGATGAAGTGAACTATTCTCCATCGACCTCTACACCTTCCATACCACTTCTGAGGTTCCCTTTAGGAAACCCTCTGGCAATCTAGTCCTTGGCAAGTTGCCTTAGCCTATACTAACATTCACATTGCTACGTAGAGATCAAATCCTTCTATGCATCTTCATCATCTCATGCCTTTTTATTTCTATCTTTATTTAAAACATTGGGCATAAATCCTTTCCTCACTTCTCTTCCTGAGTACGTCTAGGAAACTACACCAAATGTTTGCCCGCTAGGGTTAACTTGGTATTGCACATAGTACAAGAAATATAATAAACACAAAATATATCAGAGAATAATAAATATTTTCATTAATCATTCCAAATTGGCAAGTACATTTACATCATAAGGATAATACAATAATATCTCATGTGTCCATCCTTTGAGAGGGAATATAAACTACCTAAAGGGCCATGACCGGAACATCATGACGTAAGTGTCTAACCTCTCGGTCACTAACAACTAAGGCTAACATAATAATTTAAAAATATAATAACCCGTACATACAATTATCCCAAGAACACACTTGAGCATTCAAATGTGATGAAAGGGGTCATAAAGACTTCCTAGTGGTCCTAGTACACCTTATCACATGTTAGGACCCCTAGGAAGTCCCCATGAAACCTTTCGACACACTATAATTCTCAAGTGCATCCTAAGGGGTTGTATAACCCCTTAGGACACACTTGAGCATTCAAATGTGTTGAAAGGGGTCATGAGGTCTTCCTAGGGGTCCTACTATGCCTTATCACATGTTAGGACCCCTAAGAAGTCCTCATGACCTCATTTGATACATTAGAATGCCCAAGTGTGTCCTAAGGGGTCCTATGACCCCTTAGGACACACTTGAGAATTCCAATGTGTCAAAAGGGGTCATGAGGACTTCATAGGGGTTCCAGTACACCTTATCACATGTTAGAACCACTATGAAGTCCCCATGACCCCTTTTGATACATTAGAATGCTCAAGTGTGTCCTAAGAGGTCCTACGACCCCTTAGGACACACTTGAGCATTCCAATGTGTCAAAAGGGATCATGAGGACTCACTAGGGGTTCTACTATGCCTTATCATGTGTTAGGACCCCTAGGAAGTCCCCATGACCCCTTTCAACACATTAGAATGCTCAAGTGTGTCCTAAGAGGTCCTACTACCCTCTAAGACACACTTGAGCATTATAATGTGTCAAAAGGGGTCATGAGGACTTCGCAAGGGTTTTAGTATGCCTTATCATGAGTTAGGACACCTAAAAAGTCCCCATGACCCCTTTCGACACATTACAATTTTCAAGCATGTCTTAAGAGGTCCAACGACCCCTTAGGACACACTTGAGCATTCTAATTTGTCAAAAGGGGTCATGAGGACTTCCTAGGGGTCCTAATACACCTTATCACATGTTAGGACCACTAGGAAGTTCCCATGACCCCTTTCGACACATTAGAATGTTCAAGTATGTCCTAAGAGGTCCTATGACCACTTATGACACACTTGAACATTCTAATGTGTCAAAATGGCTTATGAAGACTTCCTAGGGGTCTAGGTATGCCTTATCATATGTTAAGACCTTGAGGAAGCCCTCATGATCCCATTCGACACATTAGAACCCATAAGAGTTTCCTAAGGGGTCCTATAACCCCTTAGAACACACTTGAGCATTCCAATTTGTTGAAAGGGGTCATGAGGACTTCCTAGGGGTCCTAGTACACCTTATCATGAGTTAGGACACCTAGGAAGTCCTCATGACCCAATTCAACACATTAGAAACCTCAAGTGTATCTTAATAGGTCCTACGACCCCTTAGGACACACTTGAGCATTCAAATGTGTCGAAAGGGGTCTCAAGGACTTCCTATGGGTCCTAGTACAACTTATCATGCATTAGGACCCCTAAGAAGTCTTGATGACCTTGTTTAACACATTATAATGCTCAAGTGTGTCCTAAGGGGTCCTCCAACCACTTAGGACACACTTGAGCACTCAAATGTGTCGAAAGGGGTCATGAGGACTTCCTAGGTATTTTAGTATACCTTATCATGTGTTAGGACCCCTAGGAAGTCCTAATGACCCCTTTTGATACATTGGAATTTTCAAGTATGTCCTAAGGGGTCATAGGACCCCTTAAGATACACTTGAGGGTTCTAATGTGTCCAATGGGGTCATGAGGACTTCCCAGGGGTCTTAATGCATGATAAGGAATAATAGGACCCCTAGGAAGTCCTCATAACCCCATTTGACACATTAGAACCCTCAAGTGTTTCCTATGGGGTCCTACTACCCCGTAGGACACCATTGAGAATTCCAATGTGTCAAAACGGGTCATGAGGACTTCCTAGGGGTCCTAGTATACCTTATCACTCGTTAGGACCCCTAGGAAGTCCCCATGACCCCTTTCAACACATTAGAACCCTCAAGTGTGTCCTAAGGGGTCCTACTACCCCTTAGGACACGCTTTGAGCATTCAAATGTGTTGAAAGAGGTTTTGAGGACTTCCTAAGTGTCCTAGTATGCCTTATCACATGTTAAGAAACCTAGGAAGACCCCATGACCCCTTCCAACATGTTTGAACACTCAATTTTTTCCTAAGGGGTCCTACAACCCAGTCAAAAACACTTGAACATTCAAACATGTGGAAAGGGGTCATGAAGACTTCCTAGGGGTCTTAGTATGCCTTCTCATGCATTGGGACCCCTAGGAAGTCCTCATGACCGCATTTGACACATTAGAATGGTCAAGTGTGTTCTAAGAGGTCCTATGAAACCTTAGGACATAGTTGAGCATTCCAATGTGTCTAAAGGGGTCATGAGGACTTCCTATAGTTCCTATTATGCATTATTAAGCATTAGGACCCCCAAGAAGTCCCCATGACCCCTTTTGACACATTAGAACACTCAAGTGTGTCCTAAGAGGTCCTACGACACCTTGAGACACATTTGAGATTTCCAATGTGTCAAAAGGGGTCATGAGGACTTCCTAGGGGTCTCAGTATACCTTATCATGAGTTACAACCCTTAGGAAGTTCTCATGACCCCTTTTGACACATTAGAACACTCAAGTGTGTCCTAAGGGGTCCTACAACCCCTTAGAAAACACTTGAGAATTCAAATGTCTCAGAAGGGGTTATGTGGACTTCCTAGGGGTCCTAGTATACCTTATCACACATTAAGAACACTTGGAAGTCTCTGTAACACCTTTTGACACATTGAAATGCTCAAGTGGGTCCTAAGGGGTCCTACGACACCTCAAGACACACTTGACCATTGTAATGTGTCAAAAGGGGTCATGAGGAATTCCTAGGGGTCCCAATATGCCTTATCAAGTGTTTGGACCCTTAGGAAGTCCCCATGACCCCTTTCAACATATTACAATGCTCAAGTGTTTCCTAAGGGGTCCTACAAACCCTTAGAACACACTTGAGCATTTAAATGTGTCAAAAATGGTCATGAGATTTTCCTAGGTGTCTTATTACACCTTATCACATGTTAGGACCCCTTGGAAGTCCTCATGACCACTTTCGACACATTGGAATGCTCAAGTGTGTCCTAAGGTGTCGTAGCACCCCTTAGGACACACTTGAGGGTTCTAATGTGTCGAATGTGGTCACGAGGACTTCTTAGGGGTCCTAACAGGTGGTAAGGCATACTAGGACCCCTAGGAAGTCCTCGTGACCCCATTCGACACATTAGAACCCTCAACTATATCCAAAGGGGTCCTACGACCCCTTAGGACACACTTGAGAATTCAAATGTGTCGAAAGGGGTCTTGAGGACTTCCTAGGGGTCCTAGTATGCTTGATCACACATTAGGATCCCTCAAAAGTCCCATGACCACTTTCACCACATTAGAACCCTCAAATGTGTCTTCATGTGTCCTACGACTCCTTAGGAAAAACTTGAGCATTCAACTATGTCGAAAGGGGTTTTGAGGACTTCCTAGGAGTCCTAGTACGCCTTATTACGCGTTAGGACCCCTAGGAAGTCCCCATGACCCCTTTTCACATATTAGAACACTCAAGTGTGTCCTAAGGGGTCCTACAATCTATTAGGAAACACTTGAGCATTCAAATGTGTTGAAAGGGGTCATGAGGACTTCTTATGGGTCTTAGTATGCCTTATCATGCATTAGAACCCCTAGAAAGTTTTGATGACCCCATTCGACATGTTAGAGTGCTCAAGTGTTGCCAAAGGTGTCCTACAAAACTCTAGGACACACTTAAGCATTCTGATGTGTCAAAAGTGGTCATGAGGACTATATAGGGGTCATAGTATTCCTTATCAAGTTTTAGGACCCCTAGAAAGTCCTCATGACCCCTTTCAACACATTAGAAATCTCAAGTATGTCCTAAGAGGTCCTACAAACCCGTAGGACACACTTGGGCATTTCAATGTGTCGAAAGGGGTCATGAGGACCTCCTAGGGGTCCTAGTATGCCTTATCACATGTTAGGACCCCTGGGAAGTCCCCATGACACCTTTTAACACATTAGAATGCTCAAGTGTGTCCTAAGGGGTCCAACAACCCCTTACGACAGACTTGAGCATTTCAATGTGTCGAAAGGGGTCATGAGGACTTCCTAGGGGTCCTAGTATGCCCTATCACCCGTTAGGACCCATAAGAAGTCCCCATGACATCTTTTCACATATTAGAATTCTCATGTGTGTCCTAAGGTGTCCTACGACCCCTATGAACACACTTGAGCATTCCAATGTGTCAAAAGAGGTCATGAGGACTTCCCAGGAGTCCTAGTATGTCTTATCATGTGTTAGGACCCCTAGGAAAAACTCATCACCCCTTTCGACACATTAGAATGCTAAAGTGTGTCCTAATGTGTCCTATGACCCCTTAGGACACACTTGACCATTCAAATGTGTCGAAAGAGGTGATGAAGACTGTTACCCAAATTTTTCCTTCCATGCAAATTTGGCTAAAATCTACTCTAGGGTCTCTGTTTTCACCTTGCCAACCATCCCTAAAAATTTCATAGCTTTATATCCTGTTCTCTGGCCTCTGCAAATTTTCTATTTCCATGGTCTTCAGTCAGAAAAATTCACAAACTAGCCCTTACAAGAAAAACCCTAAGCCCCTTGTTCTATTTTCATGTTACTTTATCGGCAACTTAGAAATCCCAATTTCCATGTGTGCAAAATAATTCCTAAGTTGAGCGCTTTAATTTTTCCTAAGTTTCATAGCGCTTATATTTTCCTAAGGTTATGCCTCGGCAACAGTTGATGGTCTTTGCCATTCTGAAAGTTAGAGATGCACATGTTTTACAATCTTGGTATAGCGAGGGCTGTCGATCTTCCTTTTCCTCCAACGTAGTATCTTGTCAGTGGGACCGGTGCCACCTCATCTAATTTGGCAGCTTCTGATTTGTTGACAGGCTAGTGATTCATCATCTATTAGTGGAGCCATCTTCTTTGGCAGGTTAAGTTCTGAGTACATCATGTGGCTGTCATTATACTATTGAAGGAAGATGCTCAGTCGTTAAGCTGGTGGTATGGCGATAACCATCTGATGAAGGTAAGAGGATAGTGGGTGTGGTGTTAGAGATGGTGCCACCTCATCCAATTTGGTGGCTTCTGATTCATCAAAGTTTGGTGATTCAGCTATCTATCAATGGGCCCTTTCCTTTCAGCATGTTAACCTTCAGTTTCATCATGCGGTCATCATTATACCAGAGACTCAAGATGCAACCTGTTTAATCTCATAGTGTAGTGATAGTCATAGATCCTTCTCCATCACCTAGCTTCTGACAGTGGGTCTTATGTCAAATGTAAATGCTACATGTATCCAAGGGGGCGGTGTGTGATTGGCTGACTGGTGTGCGATGTGGAGGTTTGTTAGTGGGCCCGTGGGGTCAGGTCTTCCTCAAAGCATTTAACACCCAGTTTGATCTTGCGGTTGTCATTATATCATTTGGTCAAGATGCTCATCCTTTAGCATCACGGTATAGCGACAACCATCTGATGCTCTTTCTATAGGTGATGGGTCCAAGTCTATCAGACATGTTGATTTGCTCATGTTTCATTGGTTTTTGAATTCTAGGTGGTAGTTGACCTATCAAAGGGGGAGTTTTAGACTATTTTAAAAGGTGCATTGCAGCAGTTCATCTGCTAGGGAAATTTCACATCGATGGTTGCATTTTAATTTTAAGCTCTACAAGCCATTACCATTTGAATTCAAATTTTTTGCAAAGGTTTTTTTGCTAGGGTTTGCATTTTTTCAGCCATGCATGAGATTTTTGAGTAGCTGGGATTTAATTCTTTGGGATAGGGATGGTTGGAAGGATGATGATAGATAATCTGATCATCAGCGTCATAGATTTTACAAAGTACCATGTCGTGTGGAGGCTTTAATGAGCTTGGTGCCAACTTTTGAAGGGTTAATCATTTTGAAACCCAAATATTTTCAAGATCAGATTGAGAGCCTTCATGATGAAGACGAGTTGCAAGTAGGTAGATGGATCATGGCGACTACATTTTTGCAGATATAAACATGGAATGGACATGCAAACATAGATATCTGATCAACTAGGATATTTTCATGTGCATTTATGGCCAAATTTGGTAGAATTAGGTTTTGATATTTTATTGTAGATTTATGTAACCCTAATTAGGTTTTTTACTCCTGCCTGTATGCAATTGAGATGTATATATTGTTTTTTTTGGAGCTTTAGTGCTTAGAGAGTTCACATTTTGTAAAGAAGAAAAGGATTTTTTCTTAGAAGGCTACCTGTGACTTTTTTTGTCCTCTATTTTTTCTATATTTTGTAACCTCCCATTGATAATTCAGAGATTGAAGATATTTTGTGATATTTCTCATGTCCTTGTGCCTTCTTGTGTGAGTTATCTCTTAATGAATTCAGTATTTAGATGTTTCTCAATGATATCTTAAGGTTCTTGATCCTTCTTTCTTTCTGCAATTCATGCGTATTCTTGTGGATGATTTGATGTGAATGCTTTTGTGGGTATACTTCAACCCCTTAACTATCTTGTCTCATTCCTATACCTAGTTGCAGAGGTGAATGTTTGTTTGTAGGTCATAGATTTTTGTCTAATTCCAAAGGGTGTTACTATTTGTGAAATAATCTCTCTTTCCCTGAATAGCCTCTTTCTATTGTAGACCCTTCTATGAAATACTTATGCAAGCCTATTTAGTGAGTTGTGATCTCCTAGACCTAAGTTGTTCATTGTTTTCATCCTCTATACTGAGATCCAAACCCTAATTTTGATGTATCACCTAGTAGGATAGTTTTCTTTCAGTCATTTCCCTTCATGCATTCCTTCTACCCCTTTCCCTCAAAAGTTTATTTTTCATGTCCAGAAGCAAATTAAGGTGATTATCCAAGAGGAACCATCCTAGAACCTAGAGGTCTCATCTTAGTTAGGATAGGTTCCACACCTAGAGGTGATTCCCATGTTATACTAAGTTATCAAGACTAAGAGAGCTTGAAAGAATGGTGCAAACTTAGTGTATAACAATTATGGCATGCCCAGTGGGACATAAAAGAAATTATTCTTTGAAGGTTATGTTATCTCTGATATACAGATTGCATAATATAGGCTTTTAGAAGTGGTTATATCAAGTATATCTGGTGACTCCATTGTTGGAAGTATTCAGACTTAACCTTGTTCAAGGTTTATGAGAAAGATTGAGACTAGAAGCTTAAAGCCCACTAAAGTTTTAGAGTTTCCCTTGAAAAGAAGCTATAAGGGTAGGTCAACTCAAAGAACATCCCCTGCAAGGAGAGTCCAATCAACACCACCTGATACTTTAGAAAGGAGACCTTTTCCCTTTCATTCCAAAAGAAGAGGAAGATCTCAAACTAGAGATCTAGAAGAAGATTCAAGTCAAGCAGCAAATACAACTCACATAGTTGTAAATCTTCAAGTTCTAGCTCCTACAATTGCTAGGCAGTTTGCTTTTGCACCTTTCAATCAAGGCAGCCCATTAACCTTTGCAGTGCATAATGATGTGCCCTTGGTGGCACTAAAGAGTCTACCTGATTTCACAGGTGAAGGACAGACAAGTACTTTTGAGCACATTAGAGATGTGACCACCATCTACAGCATACACAACATAACTCAAGAGGATGTGGCCACAAAATTATTAGCAGCCTCTTTAAAAGGTAAGGCTCTTGAATGGTTTAGAACTCTAGCTGTTGGTTCCATTAATTCTTGGGATGGGTTAGGAGATGCATTAAGTAAGCATTTTGAGGATAAATTAGATAACTTGTCTCTAGTTGAGAAGTTAACAACTATTAAGAGAGACCCTCAAGAGCAAATGACAGATTACAATAGTAGATTCCTTAAGACATGGAATAGAATTCCAACCTCAATAAGGCCATCAGCTGACCATGCTTTTCTATACTACTTGCAAAGTTTGAATGGTCAAATTTCTATCATGATCCAATCCATGGGAGGTACTTCTTTACCCCAAGCTTTTGACATAGTTTTCAGGGCTGAAAATTGTTTGATTCAAGAAGGCATGATACAAAGAAGGCCTCATATGCCTATTTTTCCTAGCCTTCAACCCATTGCACCTGCACAAGTACCCCCATTTACCCCTATTCCTACACTATTAGTACCTCAGGCTAGTACTAATGGTCAAGAGCTAACAACAAGTTTCTCTCAAGAGCTACAAGAGATAAAGAATAGTCAAGAAAGCAGTAAGCAAGAAATGAAAAACTTGTTGTAGACCTTGAATAAATAGGTCACAAATCTAAAGAAGCAAGGTCAAGAAATTAGACCACCCTTTTAGCCTCAAGGCCAAGGTCCTAATCAACAACATCAGAATCAGGGACAACCTTATCAAAAAAATATGCCACCATACCAAGGAGGTTATCAAGGACAAAGGAAAAGTTTTAATCAAATACCATTTCAACCATACAACCCTGCACCTCTCAATTTTGCAAATCCAGTGAGGGATATAGTTCCTACTCAAAATAATATGGCCATGGAAAATGAATGGTGCTTTCCCTTTAATCAACCTCACAATCAAGCTACATGTTCAAATGGATGGATGAACCAAGCTCTAATGGTTCAAAATGCCTCACAAGCTCAATCAGAGGCTTCATCCAGTGGGTCAATTCCTCAGTAGGAACCACAAGAAAATGAGACAACTTTTTTCAATTGGGAGTAGCCAGACTTTAATGGAGTCAATGACGAATTTGCTTTTGTTTCCTATATAAGAGAAAAGAGAAGAGCTCAAGAAATGGAGAGAGCAGGTCCTAGTGCCAAAGCTACTACATCAGAAAATCCTAGTGCCAAAGCTACTACATCAGCAAAACCAGTGCAACAAGCTACTCCCATCACACCTAAGGAGGATCCTGTCATCACAAGCAAAGAAGGCCAAATTCCAAAAGAGGTGGAGCCCATCATAGTAAAGGCACAAAAGAGAGTACACACTGTGACATCTTTTAATATTGTAGACAACATGAAGAAGATGATTGTCACCATGTCCATGTGGGACTCTTTGACTCTTCCAGGACAGCCTAAAATTTAGAAGAAAGCTATGACAGAGGCATCAACTCCTCAACCTACAAAAGAAGCTACAAAGCCAGTGTTGGTTAACATTGATCAAGAAAAGGAGGCCCCAAGTAGCAACTCCAAAGGCAATGCCACACAAGGTAGGAATTCAAAGCCACCTCCCTTTTATGTATCTCTAATCATTGGAAAATCTTTAGTGCATAATTGTATGGTAGATAGTGGAGCTACTAGCACTATAATGGCCAAGAAAGTAGCTGACCAATTAGGACTAAAATATGAACCCTTTCAAAAGAAGGTTACCCAACTTAATGGGTCCTCAGTCAGCACTATAGGTGTAGCTAGGGATATCATTCTGATCCTACATGCTAGTCCTAATTTCTCCATCCTCCTTGATATATACGTCATAGATCTCCCTGCATTATTTGCAATATGTCTTTTAAGGGAGTTTACAGCCAAGATAGGAGGCTACCTATCTTCTGACTGGTCACATGCTATTTCATACAATATATGGTACCAAGGTCACCATTAAATTAGAACCATTGGTAGCACACCATATAGAACCATATGTGTCGAATACCATCAATGTAAACTACCCTATATTTGATGACAGTGACTTCCAAACCATTAGTGAAGCAAGCACAAAGATAGAAAGTATCCCTAATATTTTTCTAGATGAAAGACCTTCAAAGGCCCAAGAAAATCTTATTTGGGATTTTAGTTTGGGAAGTTATTTAATACAAGAAAGTGGAGCAATAGAACCAAGCCTTCTCAAAGAAGATACTGATTCAAAGGATCAGAGCAATCAGGTTTGGGAGCTATTTTTTGATGGAGCTAGAAGTAGACATGGTTCTGGTGGTGGTGCTATGTTAGTGTCACCAAAAGGAGAAAGGTATTACACTACCTTTAGATTCAGTTTCTCCTGCACTAGCAATACTGTAGAATATGAAAGTCTAGTCAATGGACTAGAATGGGCTAGAAAAAGAGGGCTTAAGGCCCTAAAAGTTTATGGTGATAGTGAGTTAGTTGTCAGCCAAGTGAGAGGGATAAGTGCAACCAAGAATGATACCTTGAAAACATACAAACATAGAGTTTGGGATGCAATTGAAGACTTTTGTGCTTTCAATATTGTTGCTATCCCTAGGAAGCTAAATGAAAATGTACATAGATTACCTGTTGTTGAATCTCGGTATGATATTCCAAATAGAATTTCAAAAGAGGTAGATCAAAAACATGTCAAAGTGATTATCAAACCCTCTATTCCTAATAATGATGTCAATTGGTAGGTGTTTCATAATGATGAACAAATTGTATAGTTCTTGTTTGAAGAAGATGTTTTTTCAAGGCATAATCAAGAGAGATTATCACAAAATTATGGTGATCAAGTGATACAACTCAAGTCCAATAAGATGCCTAGAGGTCTTGTCACCTTAGAGACCATCTTCAACAAGGATAATGAAATTAAGAAGAGAAAAGATGGCCTGGTAGTCCAACAAGAACATTGTGTTAAATGAGAGTTGGAACTAGGTAGGAGCTTACAATTTAGAAAAGTAAACATTGATTTGGAAAGACAAGATTACACACAACTTTTCAAAGAATTCAGTGATGTTTTTGCATGGCAATATGGAGACCTTAAAGGTTTTGACCCTTCTCTTGCTTAGCACACCATTGAGTTAGAACCTAATGCCAAAATAGTGAGGCAAAAGCAAAGGCCTATTAATCCCGAGCTTGAGCCACTTATGCATAAAGAAGTACTCAAACTAATAGAAAGTGGTATCATCTACCCCATTAAGCATACTAGTTGGGTTTCCAACCTTGTTCCTATAAGGAAAAAGAATGGGGAGCTAAGGTTATGTGTTGACTTTGGGGATATTAACAGGGCCTCTCTAAAAGACTGCCATCCACTGCCCTCCATGGAACAGATCTTACAATGTGTCTCTGGATTCGAGAGATTTTCATTATTGGATGGCTATTCAAGATACAATCAGATCCTAGTTAATGAAGAGGATCAATATAAGACTTCATTTACAACCAAGTGGGGAACCATGCCTTATCAAAAGATACCCTTTGGTTTGTCAAATGCAGGTGCTACATTTCAAAAGGCAATGGATATGGCCTTTAAGAGCCTAATGTACAAGTTTGTACTAGTCTACTTGGATGATATAACTATTTATTCCAAGCATGCAGCAGACCACATCAAACACTTGAGGCAAATCTTTGAAAGGTGTAGAGAATTTGGGATATCTCTTAATACCAAGAAATGTGTGTTTGTAGTTCATGAAGGAAAATTTTTGGGATATGTAGTATCCAAAGAAGGAATTACGGTGGATCCTGAGAGAATTGCAGCTATCCTAGAGCTACCCCTACCACATCACAAGAAAGGTCTCCAATCTTTCATAGGAAAAATTAATTTTGTTAGGAGGTTCTTGCCTAACATTGTAGACTTACTTAAGCCTTTGACAGCCATGTTAAAGAAGAGTTCAACTTTCAGTTGGACTAAGGAAGGGAAAGCTAATTTCTAGGCTATCAAAGAGGCCCTAACGGAAGCTCCTACCCTATTAAACCAAAACTTCAGTAAGGATTTTATCCTATATGCTTATGGAGGTCATGATGTTATATCTGCAATGCTGACTCAAGAAAATTCAGATGGGTTGGAGTAGCCTATTGCTTTCTTTAGCAAAGGTTTAGAAGAGTATGAATAGAGATACTCTTTTCTAGAGAAACATGTACTTGATGTGGTGAAGAGCCTTAAGAAGTTTAGATATCTATTGAGTCATAGCAAGGTACACTTGAAGGTTACTCATCCAAGTGTCAAAGAGTTTTTTCTTTCCAAGGACCTTAATGAGAAAAGGGCCGGTTGGATCACCAAGGTGATGGAATATGACATTGATATTCAGACCACCAAGCTAGTTAGAGGAAGAGGTCTTTGTGGGCATTTGGCAGAGGATGAAAGTTCAAATAAATCAGAGCAAATGGATGCATCTTTGGTGGTGCATTCTATAGAAGAAAAAGCCAAGGCAACAAGTTGGTTGCCTAAAATGATCAATTATTTGAAGATGGGACAAAGTCATGTAGGTTTGGATTTAGCAAAAAGAAGGTATTATAGGTTACAATCTATTCCTTTTGTACTGATAAATGAAGTTCTTTTTAGAAAGGATCACAGTGGTGTCCTTTTAAGATGCATAGATTCAAAAAAGGTAGTAGATATCCTATTTGAGTTTCATGATGGACCTTCTAGAGGTCACTTTTCTCCTAGGACAAATCAATTATTTGCCCTAACATGATCAATTATTTGAAGACGAGACAAAGTCAATTATTTGAAGATGGGACAAAGTCATGTAGGTTTGGATTTAGCAAAAAGAAGGTATTATAGGTTACAATCTATTCCTTTTGTGCTGATAAATAAAGTTCTTTTTAGAAAGGATCAAAGTGGTGTCCTTTTAAGATGCATAGATTCAGAAAAGGTAGCAGACATCCTATTTGAGTTTCATGATGGACCTTCTAGAGGTCACTTTTCTCCTAGGACTACTACTTTTAAAGTCATGAGGGCTAGATATTATCGGGCATCTATCTTCAAAGATAGTCATGAGTATGTGAGAAAATGCATCAAGTGTGCCATGTTTGCATGAAAAGAAAGGCTTGCAGCCTTGCCCCTACAGCCAGTCAGAATAGAGAAACCTTTCATGAAGTGGGGCATAGATTTCATTGGAATGATCAATCCTCCATCTAGTGCATGCCATAAATGGATAATCATTGCAACAGATTATTTCACTAGGTGGACAGAAGCAATTGCATTAAAAGAAGCCAGTGAGAGTGTTGTCCTAAGTTTTTATGATGATATAGTTCATAGGTTTGGCACTCCTGATTCCATCATATCAAATAATGCATTAGCATTCATAAGCCTCAAAGTCTCAGAGTGGTTAGTCAAAAATGGCATCTATCTGAATACCAGTTCCAACTACTACCCCCAAGGCAATGGATTGGTAGAATCTACCAATAAGAACTTGATTAGGATAATTAGGAAGACCCTTCAAGAAAATTAGAGAGATTGGCATACTAAGCTGAGGTCTGTAGTATGGTTAGACATAATTACCCCAAAGAAAATAATTGGTAATTCTCCTTATATGCTAGTATATGGCAAAGAGGTCAAGTTGTCCATCTCAGCTAAATTGCTAGCCCTGGACCTAGCCACTCAATATGTCCTATTTGAAGAGGAGGATCCCTTGCAGATCAGATATGCTCAGTTGATGGAGTTAGAGGAAATCAGAGATAAGTCTATGAAGGACATGGAATTCCATCAGATTCAGACAAAGAAAAGTTTTGATAAGAGAGCTAAAGCCAGGAATTTCAAGGTTGGAGACATAGTCCTCAAGTGGGATGAGTTCAGGTCAAGACCTGGCAGGCATACAAAATTTGACTCCTTTTGAGGTGGACCATTTGTAATCATAGAATGAATGGGCCCTAATGCTTTTCAACTAGAAACTTTGGAGGGACTTGTCCTACCAATTTCAGCCAATGGTTTCCACTTGAAACCTTATTTTTAGGTTAATCCCTCTTTGTGAATCTCTATATATAAGTTTCCCTATTTTCTTTCCTTGCTTTCTATGTTAGTTCCCTATTTTCCAATAAGTGCTCTAAGAACAACTTTAGTTCTATCTCCCTGTGATAATTTTGAGTTTTGATAGCCCCATGCCCAATGGATATGTCAAGGCCACTAGTTTTCCATGTCTAGCAGGTTGACATCCAGTAGAAATCACCAAAATGTTACCCAAATTTTTCCTTCCATGCAAATTTGGCTAAAATCTACAGCAGGGTCTTTGTTTTCACCTTGCCAACCATCCCTGAAAATTTCATAGCTTTATATCCTATTCTTTGGCCTCTGCAAATTTTTTATTTCCTTGGTCTACAGTCAGAAAAATTCATAAACTAGCCATTACGAGCAAAACCCTAAGCCTCTCATTCTATTTTCATGTTACTTTATTGGCAACTTAGAAATCCCAATTTCCATGTGCACAAAATAATTCCTAAGTCGAGCACTTTAATTTTTCCTAAGTTTCACAAGGCATATATTTTCCTAACGTTAAGCCTCGACAACATCTGACGGTCTTCACCATTCTACAAGTCAGAGATGCATGTGTTTTACAATCATGGTATAGCGAGGGCTCTCGATCTTCCTTTTCCTCTAGCACAGTATCTTGTCAGTGGGACCAGTGCCACCTCATCTGATTTGGCAGCTTACAATTCATTAGTGGGCTAGTGATTCAACATCTATCAGTGGGGCCATCTTCTTTAGCAAGTTAAGTTCTAAGCGCATCATGTGGCTGTCATTATATTGTTGAAGGAAGATGCTCGGTCGTTAAGCTGGTAGTATGGTGATAACCATCCGATGAAGGTAAGAAGACAATGGGTCTGGTGTTAGAGGTGGTGCCACCTCATCTAATTTGGTAGCTTTTGATTTGTCGGTGGTTGGTGATTTAGCTACCTGTCAGTGAGCCCTTTCCTTTTGGTGTGTTAAGCTTCAGTTTCATCATGTGGTCATTGTTATACCGAAGACTCAAGATGTGACCTATTTAATCTCATGGTGTAGCGACAACCATAGATCCTTCTCCATCACCTAGCTTTTGATAGTGGGTCCTATGTTAGAGGTAGATGCTACATGTATTTGAGGGGGTGGCATTTGATTGGCCAACTAGTGTGTGACATGGAGGTTTGTGAGTGGGCCCATGGGGTCAGGTCTTCCTCAAAGAATTTAATGCCCGGTTTGATCTTGCGGTCATCATTATACCATTTGGTCAAGATGCTCATCCTTTAGCATTGTGGTAAAGCAACAACCATCCGATGCTCTTTCTGTAGGTCATGGGTCCAAGTCTATCAAATGTGCTGATTTGCTCACATTTCATTGGTTGTTGACTTCTAGGTGGCAGTTGACCTATTAGAGGGGGAGTTTAGACTATTTTAAAAGGTGCATCATAGCCATTCATTTGCCAAGGAAATTTCACATCGATGGTTGCATTTTAATTTGAAGCTTTGCTAGTCATTACCATTTGAATTTGAATTTTTTGCGAAGGTTTTTTGCTAGGGTTTGCATTTTTGTGGCCATGCACGACATTTTTGAGTAGCTGGGATTTAATTGTTTAGGACTAGGATGGTTGGAAGGATGATGACAGATAATCTGATCATCGGCACCATGGATTTTATAAAGTACCATGTCATGTGGAGGCTTTAATGAGCTTGGAACCACCTTTTGAAGGGTTAATCATTTTTAAACCCAAATATCTTCAGGATCAAATTGAGAGCCTTCATGATGAACCTGAGTTGTAGGTAGGTAGATGGATTATGGTGACTGGATTTTTGCAGATATAAATGTGGAATGGACATGCAAACACAGATATCTAATCAGCTGGGATATTTTCATGTGCATTTATGGCTGAATTTGGTAGAATTTGGGTTTGATATTTTATTACAGATTTATGTAACCCTAATTAGGTTTTTTACTCCTTCCTATGCGCAATTGAGAGATGTATATATTGTTTTTTTTGGAGCTTTAGTGCTCAGAGAGTTCACATTTTGTAAAGAAGAAAAGGCTTTTTTCTTAGAAGGCTACCTATGACATTTTTTATCCTCTGGTTTTTCTACATTCTGTAAACTCCCATTGATAATTTAGATATTGAAGATAGTTTGTGACATTTCTCATGTCCCTATGCCTTCCTGTGTGAGTTACCTCTTAATGAATTCAGTATTTAGATGTTTCTCAATGATGTTTCTCAATGAATTCAATATTTAGATGTTTTTCATGTCCCTATGCTTATTCCTGTGGATGATTTGATGTGAATGCTTTTGTGGGTATACTTCAACCCCTTAACTATATTGTCTCATTCCTATACCTAGTTGCAGAGGTGAATGTTTGTTTGTAGGTCATAGATTGTTGTCTAATTCCAAAGGGTGTTATCATTTGTGAAAGAATCTCTCTTTCCCTGAATAGCCTCTTTCTATTGCAGACCCTTCTATGAAATACTTATGCAAGCCTATTTAGTGAGTTGTGATCTCCTAGACCTGAGTTGTTCATTATTTTAATCCTCTATACTGAGATCCAAACCCTAATTTCAGTGTATTACCTAGTAGGATAGTTTTCTTTCAGTCATTTCCCTTCATGCATTCCTTCTACCCCTTTCCCTAAAAATTTTATTTTTCACGTCCAAAACAAAACTAAGGTGATTATCCAAGAGAAACCAGCCTAGAACTTGGAGGTCTCATCTCAGTTAGTGTAGGTCCCATACCTGGAGATGATTCCAATGCTATACTAAGTTATCAAGACTAAGAGAGCTTGAAACAAGGGTGCAAACTTAGTGTATAACAAAGACTACCTAGGGGTCCTATTATGCCTTATCATGTGTTAGGACCCCTAGCAAGTACTCATGACCACATTCTACACATTAGAATGCTCTAGTGTGTCCTAAGGGGCCCTAAAACCCCTTAGAACACACTTAAGAATTCAAATGTGTTGAAAGGGGTCATGAGGACTTCCTAGGGGTCCTAGTATGCCTTATCAACTATTAGGACTCCTAGGAAGTCCTCATGACCCCATTCCACATATTAGAATTCTCAAGTGTGTCCTAAGGGGTCCTATGACCCCTTAGGACACACTTGAGAATTCTAATATGTGGAATGGGGTCATGAGGACTTCCTAGGGGTCATTGTATTCCTTAACATGCATTAGGAACCTAGGCAATCCCCATGATCCATTTCAACCCATTGGAATGCTCAAGTGTCTCCTAATGGGTCCAACTTCTAGTTAGGACACACTTAAGCATTCCAATGTGTCAAAAGGGGTCATGAGGACTTCCTAGGGGTCCTAGTATGCCTTATCACATGTTAGGACTACTAGGAAGTCCCCAAGACCCCTTTTGACACATTGGAATACTCAAATGTGTTGTAAGGGGTCCTACGACTCTTTAGGACACACTTGAGCATTGCAATGTGTCAAATGGGGTCATGAGGACTTCCTAGGGGTCCTAGTATGCCTTATCACACATTACAACCCCTAGGAAGTCCTCCTGACCCCTTTTTAAAAATTGGATTTCTCAAGTGTGTCCTAAGGCATCCTACGACACCTTAGGACACACTTGAGCATTCCAATGTGTAACAAAGGGGTAATGAGGACTTCCTAAGGGTCCTAATATGCCTTATCATGTGTTAGAACACCTACGAAGTCCTCATGACCCCTTTGGACACATTAGAATGCTCAAGTGTGTCCTAAAGGGTCCTTAGGAGACACTTGAGAATTCAAATGTGTCAATAGGGTTCATGAGGACTTTGTAGGGGTCGTAATACACCTTATCATGTATTAGGACCCCTAAGAAGTGCCCATGACCCTTTTGACACAATGGAAAGTACAAGTGTGTCCTAAGGGGTCATAGGACCCCTTAGGACACACTTGAGAATTCCAATGTGTCAAAAGGGGTCATGATGACTTCCCAGAGGTTGTAGTATGCCTTATCACTTGTTAGGACCCCTAGGACCCCTTATCACACACTTTAGCATTCTATTGTGTCGAAAGGGGTCATGACAATTTCCTAGGGGTCGTAGTATTCCTTATCACTTGATAGGACCCCTAGGAAGTCCTCATGACCCCTTTCAACACATTAGAATGCTCAACTATATCCTAAGGGATCCTATGACCTGTTAGGACACACTTAAGGATTCAAATGTGTCAAAAGGGGTCTTGATGACTTCCTAGGAGTCCTAGTACACCTTATCATGCGTTAGGACCTCTAGGAAGTCTCCATGACCCCTTTCAACACACTAGAATGGTTAAATATGTCTTAAGAGGTCATATGACCCCTTAGGACACACTTGAGCATTCAAGTGTATCAAAAGGGGTCTTGCGGATTTCCTAGGGCTCTTAGTATGCCTTATCATAGATTAGGACCCCTAGGAAGTCCCCATGACCCCTTTCGACAAATTAGAATCCTCAAGTGTGTCCTAAGGGGTCCTAGTATGCCTTATCATGTGTTAGGGCCCCTAGGAAGTCCTCATCACCCCATTTGACACATTAGAATAGTCAAGTGTGTCCTAAGGGGCCCTACGACCCCTTAGGACAAACTTGACCATTCAAATGCATTGAAAGGTGTCATGCGGGCTTCCTAGGGGCCCTAGTACACATTATCACATGTTAGGACCTCTAGGAGGTCCCTATGACCCCATTTGACACATTAGAATTCTCATGTGTTTCCTAAGGGTCCTACAACCCCTTAGGATGAACTTGAAAATTTAAATGTGTCAAAAGTTGTCATGAGGACTTCCTAGGTGTATTAGTAAGACTTAACATGTGTTAGGACCCCTAGGAAGTCCTCATGACCCCTTTTGAACCATTGGAATTGTCAAGTGTGTTCTGAGGGGTCGTAGGACACCTTAAGAAAAACTTCAGGGTTCTAATGTGTTGAATGGCATCATGAAGACTTTCTAGGTGTCTTAACTCGTGATAAGGCATACTAGGACCCCTAGGAAGTCCTCATGACCCCATTTGACACATTAGAACTCTCAAGTGTTTCCTAAGGGATCCTATGACCCCTTAGGACACACTTGAGAATTCAAATGTGTAGAAATGGGTCATGAGCACTTCCTAAGGGTCTTAGTATGCCTTATCACATGTTAGGACCCCTAGGAAGTCCCCATGAACCCTTTCGACACATTATAACCCTCAAGTGTGTTGTAAGAGGTGCTACAACCCCTTAGGAGACACTTGAGCATTCAAATGTGTTGAAAGGGGTCTTGAGGACTTCCTAGGAGTCCTAGTATGCCTTATCACATGTTAGGACCCCTAGGAAGTACTCATGACTCCATTCCACACATTAGAACCCTCAAGTGTATACTAAGGGGTCCTAAAAACCCTTAGAACACACTTGAGCATTGAAATGTGTTGAAAGGGGTCATGAGGACTTCGTAAGGGTCCTAGTACACCTTATCATGCATTAGGACCCCTAGGAAGTCCCATGACAACTTTTGACACATTAGAACCCTCAAGTGTGTCGTAAGGGGTTCTATGAAATCTTAGGACACACTTGAGAATTTCATTGTGTCGAAAGGGGTCATCAAGACTTACTAGAGTTCCTAGTATGCCATATCAAGTGTTACGACCCCTACAAAGTCCCCATGACCCCTTTTGACACATTATAATGCTAAAGTGTGTCCTAAGGGGTCCTACAACCCCTTAGGACACACTTGAGCATTTAAATGTGTTGAAAGGGGTCATAAGGACTTCCTAGGTGTCCTAGTAAGCCTTATCATATTTTAGGACCCCTAGAAAGTCCTCATGACCCCTTTCTACACATTGGAATTCTCAAGTGTGTCCTAAGGGGTTGTAGCACCCCTTAAGACATAGTTTAGGGTTATAATGTGTCGAATGGGGTCATTAAGACTTTGTAGGGGTCCTAACATGTGATAAGGCATACTAGGAACCCTTAGAAGTCCTCATGACACCATTTAACACATTAGAACACACAAGTGTGTCCTAAGCGGTCTTACAACCCCTTAGGACAAACTTAAGAATTCAAATGTGTCGAAATGGGTCATAATCACTTCCTATGGGTCTTAGTATGCCTTATCACATGTTAGGACCCCTAAGAAGTCCCCATGACCCCTTTTGACACATTAGAACCCTCAAGTGTGTCCTAAGGGCTACTACGACCCCTTAGGACACACTTGAGCATTCAAATCTATCGAAAGGAGTCTTGAGGACTTCCTACAAGTCCTTCTATGCCTTATCATGCATGAGGACCCCTAGGAAGTGCCCATGACCCCTTTCAATACATTAGAATGCTAAAGTTTCTCTTAAGGGGTCCTACAACCACTTAGGACACACTTGAGCATTCAAATGTGTTGAAAGGGTTTGTGAGGAATTTCTAGGGGTCCTAGTACACCTTATCATGCTTGAGGACCCCTAGGAAGTCCTCATGATGCCACTCAACATATTAGAACACTCAACTATGTCCTAAGGGTTCCTACGACCCCTTAGGACACACTTGACTATTCAAATGTCTCGAAAGGGGTCATAAGGACTTCCTAGGTGTCTTAGTACACCTCATCACATGTTAGGACCCCTAGGAAGTCCTCATGACCCCTTTTGACACATTGGAATGATCAAGTGTATCCTAAGGTGTCGTAGGACCCCTTAGGTTTCTAAGGTGTCATAGGACCCCTTAGGTTTCTAATGTGTCGAATGGGGTCATTAAGACTTCCTAGGGGTCCTAACATGTGATAAAGCATACTAGGATCCCTAGGAAGTTCTCATGACACCATTTAACATATTATAACACACAAGTGTGTCCTAAGGAGTATTACAACCCCTTAGAACACACTTGAGAATTCAAATGTGTCAAAATGGGTCATGAATGCTTCCTACAGGTCCTAGTATACCTTATCACGTGTTAGGACCCCTAGGAATCCCCTATGACCCCTTTCGACACATTAGAACCCTCAAGTGTGTCCTAAGGGGCACTATGACCCCTTAGGACACACTTCAGCATTCAAATGTGTCAAAAGGGGTCTTGAGGACTTCCTACGAGTCCTTGTATGGTTTATCATGCATTAGGACCCCTAGGAAGTCCCCATGACCCCTTTCGATACATTAGAATGCTCAAGTGTGTGTTAAGGGGTCCTACGACCCCTTATGACACACTTGAGCATTCAAATGTGTTGAAAGTGGTTGTGAGGACTTGCTAGGGGTCCTAGTACACCTTATCAGTTGTGAGGACCCATAGGAAGTCCTCATCACCCCATTCAACACATTAGAACACTCAAGTGTGTCCTAAGGAGTCCTACGACCCCTTAGTACACACTTGACCATTCAAATGTGTCGAAATGGGTCATGAGGACTTCCTAGGTGTCCTAGTACACCTCATCACATGTTAGAACCCCTATGAAGTCCTCATGACCCCTTTCGACATATTGGAATGCTCAACTATGTCCTAAGGGGTTTTAGGACCCCTTAGGACACACTTGAGCATTCCAATTTGTCAAGAGCGGTCATGAGGACTTCCAAGGGGCCCTAGTATGCCTTATCACATGTTAGGATGCCTCAAAAGTTTCCATGACCACTTTCGACACATTAGAATGCTCAAGTGTGTCCTATGTGGACCAATGACCCCTTACGACACACTTGAGCATTCCAATGTGTCAAAAAGGGTCATGAGGACTTCCCAAGAGTCCTAGTCCTATTACCTAATAGGACCCCTAAGAAGTCCCCATGACATCTTTCAACACATTAGAACACTCAAGTGTGTCCTAAGGGGTCCTACAACCCCTTTAAACAAACTTGAGCATTCTAATTTGTTGAAAGTGGTCATGAGGACTTCCTAGGAGTCCTAGTAGGTCTTATCATGTGTTAGGAACCCTAAGGAAAAACCATGACCCCTTTCGACATATTATAATGCTAAAGTGTGTCCTAATGGGTCCTACAACCTCTTAGGACACACTTGATGAATCAAATGTGTCGAAAGAGGTCATGAAGACTTCCTAGGGGTCCTTTTATTCCTTATCATGTGTTAGGACCCCTAGGAAGTCTTCATGACCACATTCGACACATTAGAATGCTCAAATGTGACCTAAGAGGTCCTATGACCCCTTAGGATAGACTTGGGCATTCAAATGTGTTGAAATGGGTCATGGAAACTTCCTAGGGGTCCTAGTATGCCTTATCACCTATTAGGACCCCTAGGAAGTTTTCATGACCTCATTCCACATATTAGAATGCTCAAGTGTTTCCTAAGGGGTCCTACGACCCCTTAGGAAAAGCTTAAGAATTCTAATATGTGGAATGGGGTCATGAGGACTTCCTAGGGGTCCTTCTACACCTTAACATGTGTGAGGACCCCTAGGAAGTCCCCATGATCCTTTTCAACACATTAGAATGCTCAAGTGTCTCCTAATGGGTCCTACGATGTGTTAGGACACACTTAAGCATTCCAATGTGTTGAAAGTGGTCATGAGGACTTCCTAGGGGTCCTAGTACACCTTATCACATGTTAGGATCGCTACAAAGTCCCCAAGACCCATTTTGACATATTGGAATGCTCAAATGTGTTGTAAGGGGTCCTACGACCCCTTAGGACACACTTGAGCATTGCAATGTGTCCAATAGGGTCATGAGGACTTCCTAGGGGTCCTAATACACTTTATCACATGTTAGGACCCCTAGGAAGTCCTCATGACCCCTTTCAACACATTAGAATGCTCAAGTGTGTCCCAAAGGGTCCTAAGACACCTTAGGACATAATTGTGTATTCTAATGTTTCAAAAGGGGTCATGAGGACTTCCTAGGGGTCCTAGTATGCCTTATCATGTGTTAGGACATCTACGAAGTCCTCATGACCCCTTTGGACACATTAGAACACTCCAGTGTGTCCTAAGGGATCCTATGACCACTTAGGACACACTCAAGAATTCAAATATGTTGAAAGGGGTCATGAGGACTTTGCAGGGGTCCTAGTGTGCCTTATCATGCATTAGGACCCAGAGGAAGAGCCCATGACCCTTTTGACACATTGGAATGCTCAAGTGTGTCCTAAGGGGTGATAGGACCCCTTAGGGAACACTTGAGCATTCCAATGTGTCAAAAGGGGTCATGATGACTTCCTAGGGGTCCTAGTATGCCTTATCACTTGGTAGGACCCTTAGGAAGTCCTCATTACCACTTTCAAGATATTAGAATGCTCAAGTGTATCCTAAGGGGTCCTATTATACAGTAAGTTTGCACCCTTATTTCAAGCTCTCTTGGTCTTGATAACTCAGTATAACATGGGAATCATCTCTAGGTTGTGGGACCATTGCTAACTCAGATGAGGCCTCCAGGTTCTAGGCTAGTTCCTCTTGGATAATCACCTTAATTTGCTTCTTGATAGGAAATGTAAATTTTTTAGGGAAAGGGATAGCAGGAATGCTTGGAAAGGGAAAAGCTTGAAAGCAAACTACCTACTAGGTGATGCACCGAAACTAGGGTTTGGATCTCAGTATGTAGGGATAAAATCAATTAAAGACTTAGGTCTAGTAGATCACAAATTACTCAATAGCCTTGCATAATTATTTCTTAGATGGGTCTGCAAATGAAGAGGGTATTCAGGGAAAGAAAGGGATTCTTTCACAAACAATAACACTCTTTGGAGCAAACAACAATCTATGACTTGCAAACAAACATTCACCTCTACAACTAGGTGTAGGAATGAGACAAGATTGTTAAGGGGTTGGATTATACCCACAAAAGCATTCACATCCAATCATTCACAATAATACACATGAATTGTAGAAAGAAAGGGGGATCAAGAACCCTAAGATATCACTGAGAAACATATAAATACTTTGATTCAATAAGGGAGAATACAAACAAGGAAGCATAAGGACATGAAGAATTGTCACAAAGTACCTCTACAATATTTGAATCCTCAATGAAAGATTATAGAATGTAGGAACCCAGAGGATAGAAAAATGCCACAGATAGTCTTCTAAGAAAGAGACTTTCTTTCACAAAAATGTGAACTCTCTAACCTCTAAGCACTAAGGCCCCAAAAATACAATATATACAACTCTTTTTGGCACAAAGCCTAAAGTCAAAACCTAATTAGGGCTACATGGATCTACAGTACAATATCAAACCCTAGGTACACTGGTTACAATCATCAAATCTCTAAGAACAACCGACAATCACATCATATCTTTCTTTGTGTGTTGAGCTTGGTACTGAGCCCGCCTACAAACACATCGACCTTGATCCATCTACCCACCTGAAACTCCACTAAGCCATGAATTCATCAAAATTGGATCCTATAGATATTTGGGTTTAAAAGATTAACGCTACAAAAAGGTGGTGCCAAGCACATTAAAGCCTTAGCAGGATGTGGTACCTTGTAAAATCTGTGACACTGACAATCTGATCCTCTATCATCTCCCCCTCAACCATTCCTATCTTGAAAAATTCAATTCCAAGCTACCCATTTGTTGTACATGGTCACAAAATGCAAACCCTAGCCAAAAATTCTATAAGAAATATATTTAAATTTGAAAAAGAACGGCTAGCAGGTTGAGTTTAAAACGTAGCCATTGATTATTATATCTCCCAGCAAATCAAACAACCCAGATACACCTAGAAAAACACTTTAAAACCCTTTTTAGAAGTCAAATGCCACTTTGGCAGTCAACAACCAATCACAAGCAGGCAAACTAGCATGATAGGGTAGAATTGGACCCATGATCATAA
Organism: Chamaecyparis obtusa; assembly: GCA_027943335.1. Lineage (NCBI taxonomy): Eukaryota > Viridiplantae > Streptophyta > Pinopsida > Cupressales > Cupressaceae > Chamaecyparis > Chamaecyparis obtusa. Next base: position 77,172 of record BSBK01010160.1, on the reverse strand, counting down.
GAATGCCATCGGATGGCTGTCGCTATACCGCAATCATAATGATCGAGCACTTTGTGCTTTCAGTATAACAATAGCCATGAGATTAATGGATTCTTAACCCCTTTAGAGACTCCTGACCCCACGGGCCCACTAACAACCTACCACATCGCATCCTCCTATTCACCCTGACCTACTTTATCAGCATACACCTTGGCACTCTTCTGATATGGACCCACTGATTGAGATGCCAATCTAATAGTATTCACATGATTGCATGACCACCGAATATTCCTTGCAATCATGTGACCACCATAGATCCTAGCCCTTCTGATAGATCAGTAGATACTCGGCCCCACTGAGAGATGCCAATTGTACTCTCAAATGACCAATCACAAGCTACCAAATGAATCCACATAGCAGGTTTTCCTAACAAAGGACCCATTGTAGGTGATGAAGATATACAACTATCACTATATTATCACTGTATCAATTGAGCATTTTGGATCTCCGGTATAATGATAGCCGCAAGATCTAATCAAAGCTTAACCTGTCGAAGGAGATGGTCCCACTAACAACCTGCCAAATTAGACACCATCGATGAATGAAAAATTGCCAAGTTAGATGATGTGGTGCTGGTCCCACTGATAACTGCAGTGTAGGAAGAAAATTAGATTGATGGTCATCACCATACTATGATCTTAATGATCACACATCTTTGGCTTCTGGCATAGTGAAGACCGCATGATTAAGTCAGAACTTAACCCTTAGGAATTATTTTATGAATGCTGAGAATTTAGAAATATTAAACCGCTGGACTTAGGAAATATTTGGGCACATACAAATATGAATGACTTAAGTTGCCAAAAAAAGGTAACATAAAAATATAACAAGGGTTAGGGCTTTTGGGGTAATGACTAGTTTTTCAAACTTTTGGACTTGCAGACCAGAGAGTAAAATAAATTGCAGAGGCCAGAGGATAGGTCGTAAAGCTACAAAATTTTCAGGGATACTTGACAAGATGAAAGCAGAGGCCTAGGGATGATTTTTTTGCCAAAATTGTATTTATAGGAAAATTTGAGAAACATTTTGGTGATTTCTACTGGATGTCAGCCTGCTAGACATAGATTAGTGACCTTGACAATCCATTGGGCATGGGGGCGTTATAGGAACAAAATTCTCTATAGAGGGACAAAATTGGAATTGTGCCCAGGGCACTTCTTGGAAAATAGAAAAAACTAAATTATGAAAATAGGAAGAAAGCAGGAAAACACATATTCAAAAATCACAGAGAGGGATTAACCTCAAAACAAGGCTTCAAGTGAAAACCATTCACAAAGATAGGCAAGATAACTCCTTCTAGAGTTGCTAGTTGAAAGGCATTAGAGCCCCTGCATTCTGTGATCACAAATGGTCCACCCCAAAATGAGTTAAACTTTGTGTGCCTACCTGGTTTTGATCTATATTCATCCCACTTGAGGACTACATCTCCAACCTTGAAATCTCTGACTCTAGCTCTTCTATCAAAGGTTCTCTTTGTTTGATCCTAATGGAATTCCATGTCCTTCATGGACTTGTCTCTGAGTTCCTCCAACTCCATCAACTGAGCATACTTGACTTGTAGGGGATCTCCTTCATCAAATAGGGCATATTGAATAGCCAAGTCCAAAGTTGGTAATTCAGTTGATATGGACAACTTAGCATCTCTGCCATACACTAGCACATAAGGAGAGTTACAAATAATCTTCTTTGGAATGATTCTATCCAACCATAATGTAGATCTAAGCTTAGTATGCCAGTCCCTCTGATTATCTTGAAGAGTCTTCTTGATTATCCTAATCATGTTCTTATTGGTGGATTCTGCTAAGCCATTGCCTTGAGGGTAGTAGTTTGAGCTGGTGTTTAGATAGATGTCATTCTTGACTACCCACTCAGAGACTTTGAGGCTTGTGAATGATAATGTGTTATCTAAAATTATGGAGTCAGGAGTGCCAAACCTATGAATTATGTCATCATAAAAGCTTAAGAAAATACCCTCATTGGCCTCCTTTAATGCAATTGCCTTGGTCCATCTGGTGAAGTAATCTGTTGCAGTAATTATCCATTTACATCCTACACTAGATGGAGGGTTGATCATGCCAATGAAGTCTATAGCCCACTTCATGAAAGGTTTCTCTATTCTGATTGGTTGTAGGGGCAAGGCTACAAGTCTTTCTTTTCTTGGAAACATGGCACACTTGATGCATTTTCTAACATAATCATGACTATCCTTAAAGATAGGTGGCCAATAGTATCCAGCCCTCGTGATTTTATAAGCAGTAGTCCTAGGAGAAAAATGACCACCAAAAGGTCCATCATGAAACTCAAATAGGATGTCTGCTACCTTTTTTGAATCTATGCAAATTAAAAGAACACCACTATGATCCTTTCTGAAAAGGACTTCATTTATCAGCACAAAAGGAATAGATTGTAACCAATAATACCTTCTTTTTTGCTGAGTCTAGGCCTGCAGGACATTGCCCTGTCTTCAAATAATTGATCATGTTAGGCAACCAGCTTGTTGCCTTGGTTTGTTCTTTAGTATAATGCACCACCAAAGATGCATCTAATTGTTCTGATCTCTTTGAACTCTCATCACCTGCCAAATGTTCACAAATACCTCTTCCTCTAACTAGCTTGGTGGTTTGAATATCAATGTCATATTCCATCACCTTGGTGATCCAACCAGCTCTTTTCTCATTTAGGTCTTTGGAAAGCAAAAAATCTTTGACACTTGGATGAGTAACTTTTAAATGTACCTTGCTATGAGTCAATAGATATTTGAAATTTTTAAGGCTCTTTACCACATCAAGTACATGTTTTTCTACAAAAGAGTGTCTTTATTCATACTCTTCTAAACCTTTGCTAAAGAAAGCAATAGATTGCTCCAATCCATCTGAATTTTCTTGGGTCAACATTACAGATATAGCATCATGACCTCCATAAGCATAAAGGATAAAATCCTTATTGAAATTTGGGTTTAAGAGGGTAGGAGCTTTTTTTATGGCCTCTTTGATAGCCTAGAAATTGACTTTCCCTTCCTTAGTCCAGCTGAAGGTTGAACTCTTCTTTAACATGGTTGTCAAAGGCTTTAGTAAATCCATAATGTTAGGCAAGAATCTCCTAACAAAATTAATCTTTCCTATGAAAGATTGAAAACTTTTCTTATGATGTGGCCATGGAAGCTCTAGGATAGCTACAATTCTCTTAGGATCCATTGTAATTCCTTCTTTGGATACTACATATCCCAATAGCTTTCCTCCATGAACTGCAAACACACATTTCTTGGGATTAAGAGATATCCCATATTCTCTACACCTTTCAAAAATCTTCCTCAGATGTTTGATGTGATCTACTGCATGTTTAGAATAGACAGTTATGTCATCCAAGTAGACCAGTACAAACTTGTACATGTCCATTTTAAAGGCCATATCCATTTCATTTTGAAATGTAGCTCTTACATTTGACAAACCAAAGGGCATCTTTTGATAAGCCATGGTTCCCCACTTGGTTGTAAATGTAGTCTTATATCGATCCTCTTCATTAACTAGGATCTAATTGCATCCTAAATAGCTATCCAATAATGAAAAACTCTCAGATCTAGAGACACATTGTAAGATTTTCTCCATGGAAGGTAATGGATGGCGATCTTTTAATTAGGCCCTGTTAAGATCTCTAAAGTCAACACATAACCTCAACTCCCCATTCTTCTTCCTGATAGGAACAAGGTTGGAAACCCAACTAGTATGCTTGATGGGGTAGATGATACCACCTTCTATTAGTTTGAGCACTTCCTTATGCATAAGTGGCTCAAGCTTGGGATTATCAAGCCATTGCTTTTGCCTCACTAGTTTGGAATTAGACTCTAATTCAATAGTGTGTTGGGCAAGGGATGGATCAAAACCTTTGAGGTCTTCATATTGCCATGCAAAAACATCATTGAATCCTTTGAATAATTGAGTGTAAGTTTTCTTTTCCAATTCAGTGTTCACTTTTCCAAATTGTAAGCTCTTACCTGGTTCCAACTCTAATTCAACACAATGTTCTTGTTGGACTACCAGGCCAGCTTTGCTCTTCTTAATTTCATCATCCTTGTTGAAGACAGTCTCTAAGGTGACAAGATCTCTAGGCATCTTATTAGATTTTAGTTGTATTACTTGATCACCATAATTTTGTGATAATCTTTCTTGATTATGCCTTGAAAAAACATCTTAAAACAAGAACTGCATAATTTGTTCATCATTGTCAAACACCTACCAATTGACATCATTATCAAGAATAGAAGGTTTGACAATCACTTTGATATGATGTTGATTTACTTCTTTTGAAATGCTATTTGGAATGTCATACTGAGATCCAACAACAACTAATCTATTTGCATTTTGATTTAGCTTTCTAGGGATAGCAACAATATTGAAAGCATGGAAATCTTCAATAGCATCCCAAACTCTATGTTTGTATGCTTTCATGGTATCATTTTTGGTTTCACTTATCCCTTTCACTTGTCTGACAACTAACTCATTGTCTCCATAAACTTTTAAGGCCTTAAGCCCTCTTTTCTTAGCCCATTCTAGTCCATTGACTAGACTTTCATATTTTGCAGTATTGCTAGTGCAGGAGAAACTAAATCTAAAGGTAGTATAATACCTTTCTCCTTTTGGGGACACTAGCATAGCACCACCACTAGAACCATGTCTACTTCTAGCTCCATCAAAGAATAGTTCCCAAACCTGATTGCTTTGATCCTCTAAATCAGTATCCTTGAGAAGGTTGGGTTCTATAGCATCACCCTCTTGTATTAAATAGTTTTCCAAACCAAAATCCCAAACAAGACTTTCTTGGGCCTCTGAAGCTCTTTCATCCAGAAAATATCAGGGATACTTTTTATCTTTGTGCTTGCTTCACTAATGGTTTGGAAGTCACTGTCATCAAATATAGGACAATTTATATTGATAGTATTGGGCACATAAGGTTCTATATGGTGTGCTGCCAATTTCTCTGACTTAATGGTAACCTTGGTACCATATCTTGTGTGAAATAAAATGTGAGACTAGTCAGAAGATAGGTAGCCTCCTATCTTGGCTATAAACTCCCTTGAAAGACATATAGCAAATAATGCCAGGAGATCTATGATGTATATATCAAGGAGGATGGAAAAATTAGGACTAGCATGTAGGATTAGACTGGTATCCCTAGCCACACCTATAGTGCTGATTTAGGACCCATCAATTTGTGTAACATTCTTTTGAAAGGGCTCATATTTTAGTCCTAATTGGTCAGCTACTTTCTTGGGCATTACAGTGCTAGTAGCTCCACTATCTACCATACAATTATGTACTAGAGAATCTCCAATAATTAAAGATACATAAAAGGGAGGAGGCTTTGAATTCCTACCTTGTGTGGCATTTCCTTTGGAGTTGCTACTTGGAGTCTCCTTTTCTTGATCAGTGTTAACCAACACTAGCTTTGCAGCTTCTTTTGTAGGTTGAGTAGTTGTCACTTCTGACATGGCCTCCTTCAAGATTTTAGACTACCCTAGAATGGTCAGAGAGTCCCACATAGACATGGTGACATTCACCTTCTTCATGTTGTCTACAATATTGAAAGGTGTCACAATGTGCACCCTTGGTTGTGCTTTCACTATGATAGGCTCCACCTTTTTGAGAGTCTGATCTTCTTTGCTTGTGATAATAGGGGCCTTCTTTGGTATGATGGGAGTAGCTTGTTGCACTGGTTTTGTAGATGTAGTGGCTTTAGTACTAGAGTCTGCTCTCTCCATGTCTTGATCTCTTCTTTTTGCTCTTGTATTAGCAACAAAAGTAACCTCATCATTGACTCCATTAAAGTCTGGCTGCTCCCAATTGAAGAAAGCAATCTCATGTGCTTGTGATTCTTGTTGAGGGATTGTCCCACTAGAAGAAGCCTCTGATTGAGTTTGTGAGGCATTTTGAACCATTAAAGCTTGGTTCATCCATCCATTTGAACATGTAGCCTAATTATGAGGCTGATTGCAAGGAAAACAAGATTCATTATCCATAGCCATATTATTTTGACTAGGAACCATATCCCTCACTAGATTTGCATTATTGAGAGGTGCAGGGTTGTATGGTTGGAATGGTCTTTGATTGAAAATTTGTCTTTGTCCTTGATAGCCTCCTTGGTATGGTGGCCTATTCTACTGATAAGGCTATCCTTAATTCTGATACTGCTAATTAGGACCTTGGCCTTATGGCTGGAAGATGGTCTGATTCCTTGACCTTGTTTCTTCAAATTTGTGACCTCTTTAGTCAAGGTCTGCAACAAATTTGTCATCTCTTGTATGCTAGTTGCTTGGCTACTCTTTATTTCTTCCAGCTCTTAAGAGAAACTTGCTTTAGCATGTTCTTGACCACTAGTACTAGCTTGAGGTGCTGATATGGTGGGGATAGGAGTAAATAGGGGTACTTGTGCAGGTGCAATGTGATGTAGGAGCATCCTGGGTGTAAGAGCAATCTTGCATCACCCAAAAATATTTCTATTTTTGTATTCAATAAGGGCTATCTTGTGCAGAGTTGCTATTTATGGAAACTTGCTATTTTTAGTAAGTTGGTCTTACGATCTTGGAATGTTCTAATTTTACATGTGGAGGTTCATCTCAGTCATATCAGCCTGCCAGCAAAGTTTCATGGCTAGATCAGGTCTAGTTTTGAAGATATTGAAGATTTTCGGTATTGATAGCAGGGTACAGAAGCTTCGAACTCAATTTTGAAGGCTTTAGAGGCCCTGGATGAGGTCAAAAAATTGGGTGATGAGTGCTTTGCACCAGTCAAGCCTATAAAGTGCTTCGTGGCATTTTCAGAATGGGGTTATAATAGCCAATTGGGTCAATGGGCGATGACTTATGGTCTTCAGAAGTTGGGTCACCTGAAATGGCAGAAAATAATTTTTCTTCAAAATTTTTGTTTGGGTTTCATAACTTATTTTGAGCTGAATTTGATGTAATAAATTGTAGAATAAAATAATTCTAAGTTTGGTCGGCCCTAAGGGCTAAATTTCTAGAACCTTCTCGGGCGGTGGAAATTGCCTATATAAAGAAGGCCCGTAGTGTTGTCTAGGGTAGTTCTGGGTAGTAGATCTGGGTATTGATTCGAGGCTTTGTCCTACAGAATATTGTAAGGGAATGCCCACGTGGCTTTGCATATTGTAATTTTAAAAGTTTATAATTCCACATTTGTGGAGATAATAAGAAGCCAATTTTCTGTTCTTGCATATTATTGTTGTTGTTTCTCTATTTCTGTTAAGTGTTTATGGTATTAAGGGGAGCACCCTTCATCAAGTGGTATCAGAGCTAGATTTCTTGAGTGTGTAAATAGATCACCGACTATGAGGCAGTTTGCACCAGGACCGTGGTTAGGGTTTTAGCGTGCATCGTGAAAATGCCTCCATGAAGAGAACGTGGTGAAAGAGATGGTGCTGTGACACCTAAGGTTAGAGAGCTGCAGAGACAAGTGAGAGCATTGCAAGAAGAAATTTGCAGAGGAATGAATCTTAATGTCAGAGATGAAAGCGAGGATGAAGCCAAAGAAGAATATCAAGAAGGAGAAGCTGAAATTATGAACCAGGAGGAAGAAAGACTTTTTCGGATGATTTCCAAGATTGGGAAAAGACCTAAGATTGAGGTTCCTACATTTTTTGGAAATCTTAACCCAGAGGAATTGATCAACTAGATCAATGAATGTGAGGAATATTTTGAGTACAAAGATGTTGAGGATCCTGATAGGGTCAAATTTGCGAAGGCCAGATTGAAAGGTCATGCGAAGATCTGGTGGCAAGAAATTCAATTGGAGTGAAATAGAAGAGGGAAAGATAAAATCACAAGATGGGATCAGATGGTGGATAAATTGAAGTGACAGTTCATTCCTATTGATTATGAGCTTGACCTACTAAAGAAAATGCAAAGTTTGAAGCAAGCAGGAAGATCTGTTTAGGAGTATACAGAGGAGTTCTATTGACTCCTCATCAGAACAGGCCATGCAGAAGTTGATAAAGAGAAAGTTGCCTGATACCTTAATGGGTTAAGGCCAAGCATTCAGGAGGAGTTGAATCTGGTTCAAATGAACAGTATTGAGGAGGCATACCAGTTTTCCCTAACAGTAGAGGAAAAGCTGAACAAGAAGTTTGAGAGCAGACAAAATGGAAGAGGTCGTGGTGGAAGATCTGGTGGATGGTCATATGGTGGCTGAAATGAAGATCCAAAAAAGAAGGATGAGGCCAGTAGCAGTCAGAATCAGAGAGGAAAAAATTTTAATCATTTCCAGGATCAGAGTAATAGAGATCAGAGAGGAAGAGGAAGAGGACAAGGATCTGGAAGAGGAGGCTTTCGTGGAACATATTTTCACTATGGAGAAGAAGGTCATAGGGCATTTGAATTTCCTTAGTGCCAAGGTAGAATAGACAGTAGAAATGAAGGCCAGGCCAGAGTTGTACATGTAGATGAAGATGCTAGATCATCAAATTCTGAAGATGCTGAGAGAGGAGAAACACTAATTAACAGAAGAGTCTTGTTGAGTGGTGAGAATGAGCCTGAACAAAGGAGGAGCCTGTTTCGTACTAGATGCAAGTGTGAGGGAAATGCTATGATGTGATTATCGATAGTGGAAGCACTGACAATTTGGTGTCAGAAGAGATGGTGAAAAAGTTGAAGCTCAAGAGACAGAAACACCCACATCCATATCGGATTGCCTGGGTGCAGGATGACCACAAGGTCATGGTTAGTGAACAGTGCCTGGTAAAGTTCAAGATCGGCGGGTACCAAGATGAGGTACTATGTGATATCATCTCTATGGATGCATGTCATATGTTATTGGGTAGACCATGGCAGTTTGATAGATGTGTTGTACATGATGGTTGTGCAAATAACTATTCCCTAACAAAGGATGGAGTGGGACATAAGCTAAAGCCATTGAAGGAGATCAAAGAAAAGGTATGTGGTAATGCATGAATAACTTTTGTTGATGGAAGAAAATTCCTAGATGGTATGAGGCATGAGCATGTGTGTTTTGCTTTAATTCCAAAAGTTGGTAAAGAAGAAGTAGAGGATGTACCTATAGAGGTTGTAGATTTGTTGAATGAGTTTCAGGATATTGTATCTAATAATGTACCTGATGGATTACCACTGGTAAGGAAGATCAGTCATAAGATGGATTTGATTCCAGGAGCTAGTTTGCCAAACAAGGTAGGACATAGAATGACACCAGTAGAAAGTGAAGAGTTGAACAGACAAGTACATGAGTTGTTACAGAAGGGATTGATTTGGGAGAGCCTGAGTCCATGTGCTGCACCAGCAGTATTAGCACCAAAAAAGAATGGAGAGTGGAGGATGTGTACAGATTCCAGAGCAATAAACAAGATTACAATCAAGTATAGGTTTCCATTGCCATGAATGGATGATATTATGGATTGTTTGAGTGGAGCTGTGTATTTCTCAAAGATAGATCTGAAGAGTGGATATCACTAGATTCAGATCAGAGAAGAAGATGAATGGAAGACTTCCTTCAAGACAAAGGAAGGACTGTATGAGTGGTTAGTCATGCCTTTTGGACTAACCAATGCACTGAGCACTTTCATGCGGCTCATGAACGAGGTTCTGAAAGAATTTCTGGGTAAGTTTGTCATTGTTTACCTAGATGATATTTTGATTTTTAGCAAGACAATGGAGGAACATATGATACATATTCGTATGGTGTTTGAGAAGTTGAGATATGAGAAATTGTTGATTAATTTGAAGAAGTGCAGTTTTGTGAAGAAAGAGTTAGTGTATTTGGGATTTGTAGTTTCAGCAGAAGGTCTAAAAATGGACCCAGAGAAGGTACAGGCTATCCTTGAATGGCCTACTCCAAGGAGTGCTACTCAGGTAAGATCTTTTCATGGTTTGGCTAGCTTTTACAAAAAGTTTATCAGAAATTTTAGCAGTATTTGTGGACCCTTGACTGAAACAATGAGAGGGGATAGAAAAGAGTTTAAGTGGACTAATGGGGCTGAAAAGAGTTTTCAATTGTTGAAACAAAAAGTTACAGAACAACTTATTTTAGCACTTTCACATTTTAATAAGGTGTTTCAAGTAGATTGTGATGCTAGTGGTACTACAATAGGAGCTATTATGAGCCAAGAAGGTAAACCTATTACTTATTTCAGTGAGAAGTTAAATGATGCCAAGAGAAAATATTCTATTTATGATCAAGAATTTTATGCTATAGTTCAGGTATTGAAAAAGTGGAGGAACTATCTGCTTCTTAAGGAGTTTGTTTTGTATACTGATCATCAAGCTTTGCAATATTTGAATAGTCAAGGAAAGTTGAATCAGAGGCTTTTGAAATGGGTTGAGTTTTTGCAGAGCTATACATTTGTTTTGAAACACAGAAGTGGAAAGTCTAACAGGGTTGCAGATGCTCTTAGTAGAAGGAAACTATTGCTAACAGAGATGCAGATTGAGGTGGTTGGGTTCAAGGAACTCAAGAATTTGTATCCAGAGGATCCTAATTTTGGTGAAGCTTGGAAAGTTTGTACAGAACCTGTTACTCTAGATAGGATGAAATGGCTGGATTTTATCATTCAAGATGATATGCTATTCAGAGGGAGTCAGTTGTGCATTCCACGAAGTTCTATGAGGGAGAATCTCATCAAGGAGAAGCATAGTGGAGGATTGGCTGGACATTTTCATCGTGATAAAACCCTTTCTTTGGTTGGTGAGAATTATTATTGGCCATAATTGCTGTAAGATGTGAAGAAGTTTGTATAGAGTTACAGAGTATGTCAGATGGTGAAAGGAGTGAAGTAGATTATAGGGTTGTATCAGCCATTGCCTATACCAGAGAAGCCTTGGGAGGATATCTGTAAGGACTTTGTTCTTGGTTTACCGAGAACTTAGCGGGGACATGATTCAATTTTTGTGGTGGTTGACAAATTTTTGAAGATGGCACATTTCATTCCTTGCAAGAAGACTAATGATGCTGTTCATGTAGAAAAATTATTTTTCAGAGAAGTGGTGAGACTACATGGTTTGCCAAAGACCATAGTTTCAGATCGAAATACTAAGTTTGTTGGATATTTTTGGCAGACATTGTGGAAGAAGTTGAAGATAGATTTGAAGTTTAGTTCATCACATCATCCACATATTGATGGACAGACAGAGGTGGTGAATAGAAGTTTGGGAAATTTGCTGAGATGTTTGGTTGGAGATAAGCCAACAGGATGGGATTTGATTTTACCACAGGCAGAATTTGCATACAATAATTCTGTCAATAGGAACACTGGTAAATCACCATTCTAAATTGTATATGGAAGTAGTCCAAGAAATGTATCTGAATTGAGAAAGATAGATAAAGGAGAAATAAGTAGTGCTAAAGATGGGGATTTTGCAGAACACTTGAAGAACATCCATGAGGAGGTGAGGAAGCATATTACCAAGATGAATGCACAGTATAAGGCTAAGGTAGATGTGAAAAGGAGGCATAAGGAATTTTAGGTTGGAGATGAAGTCATGGTTCATTTGCAGAAGGAGCGATTTCCAGTTGGTACATATAACAAGTTGAAAATGAAGAAGTTTGGGCCATGTAAGATACTGAAGAAGCATGATTCAGGAAATGCATATGAGGTAGAATTGCCCACTGAGCTAAATATTTCACTAGTGTTTAACATTTTAGATTTGATAGAGTATCATGAAGGAGGTGTTGAAGATGAGGTTGCAGCAGCACAGTAGAGTATTCCAGCAACCAGTTCAGATATCAAGGAGATTGAAGACATACTAGAAAGTTGTGTTGGCAGAAGCACAAGGAATAGGACATATGAAGAGTATTTGGTCAAATGGAAAGGATGACCTATTGAAGATTCATCATGGCTAACAAAGGAGGAGGTTAACCATCTTGGTTTTCCTCTGCACACCTGAGTCATGACAGGGTCACTTTTCAAATTACCCTGGGTTTTTGATGCAGGAGCATCCTGGGTGTAAGAGAAATCTTGCATCACCCAAAAATATTTCTATTTTCGTATTTAATAAGGGCTATCTTGTGTAGAGTTGCTATTTATGGAAACTTTCTTTTTTTAGTAAGTTGGTCTTACGGTCTCAGAATGTTCTAATTTTACATGTGGAGGTTCATCTTAGTCATATCAGCCTGCCAGCAAAGTTTCATGGCTAGATCAGGTCTAGTTTTGAAGATATTGAAGATTTTTGGTATTGGCAGCAAGGTAGAAAAACTTCAAACTCAATTTTGAAGGCTTTAGAAGCCTCGAATGAGGTCAAAAAATTGGGTGACAGGCGCTTTGCACCAGTAAAGCCTATAGAGCGCTTCGTGGTGTTTTCAGAATGGGGTTATAATAGCCAATCAGGTCAATGGGTGATGACTTATGGTCTTCAGAAGTTGGGTCACCTGAAATGGTAGAAAGTAATTTTTCTTCAAAATTTCTGTTTGGGTTTCATAACTCATTTTGAGATGACTTTGATGTAATAAATTGTAGAATAAAATAATTCTAAGTTTGGTCGGCCCTAAGGGCTAAATTTCTAGAACCTTCTCGGGCGGTGGAAATTGCCTATATAAAGAAGGCCCATAGTGTTGTCTAGGGCAGTTATGGGTAGTAGATCTGGGTATTGATTCGAGGCTTTGTCCTACAGAATATTGTAAGGGAATGCCCATGTGGCTTTGCATATTGTAATTCTAAAAGTTTGTAATTCCACATTTGTGGAGATAATAAGAAGCCAATTTTTTGTTCTTGCATATTATTGTTGTTGTTTCTCTATTTCTGTTAAGTGTTTGTGGTATTAAGGGGAGCACTCTTCATCACACTGGGTTGAATGCTAGGGAAGATGGGCATTGGTGGCCTTCTAGCAATCATGCTTGCTTGGATTAAACAATTTTCAGCCCTGATAGCTATGTCAAAAGCTTTGGGTAAAGAAGTACCACCCATAGATTGGATCATGACAAAAATTTGACCACTTAGACTTTGCAAGTAGTAAAGGAAAGCATGGTCAGCTAATGGTCTCACTGAGACTGGGATTCTATTCCATGTTTTAAGGAATCTACTATTATAATCTATCATTTGTTCTTGAGGGTCTCTCTTAGTGGTTGTTAACTACTCAACCAGAGACAAGTTATCTGATTTGTCCTCAAAATGCTTACTTAATGCATCTCCTAACTCATCCCATGAAGTAATAGAACCAACAATTAAAGTTCTAAACCAATTCAGAGCCTTACCTTTTAGAGAGGCTGCTAATAACTTTGTGGCTACATCTTCTTGACTAATATTTTGAATGCTGCAGATGGTGGTCACATCTCCCATGTGTTCAAAAGTAGTTGTTTGCCCTTCACTTGTGAAATCAGGTAGACTCTTTGGTGCCACCAAGGGTACATCATTATGCACTACAAAGGCCAATGGGTTGCCCTGATTGAAAGGTGCAAAAGAAAACTACCTAGCCATTGTAGGAGCTAGAACTTGAAGATTTACAACTATATGAGTTGTATTTGCTACTTGATTTGAATCTTCTTCTAGATCTCTGGTTAGAGATCTGCCTCTTCATCTAGAATGAAAGGGAGGTCTCATTTTTGAGGTATTAGGAGGTGTTGATTGAACTCTCCTTGTAGGGGATGTTCTTTGAGTTGATCTACCTTTGTAACTTATTTTTGAGGGAAACTCTAAAAATTTAGTTGGCTTTGAGCTTCTAGTTTCAATCTTTCTCATAAACCTTAAACAAGGTTGGCCTGGATCTTTGAAATTATTGGAGTCACCAGATATAGTTGGTAAAATGACTTCTAAAATCCTATTTTATGCAATCTATATATCAGAGATAGCATATCTTTCAAATAATGAACTTCTTTGTAGTAGTCCCACCAGGCATACCAGAATTGTTATACACTAAGTTTACACCCTTATTTCAAGCTCTCTTGGTCTTGATAACTCAGTATAACATGGGAATCATCTCTAAATTGTGGGACCTTTGCTAACTAAGATGAGACCTCCAAGTTCTAGGCTAGGTCCTCTTGGATAATCACCTTAATTTTCTTCTTGATAGGAAATGTAAATCTTTTGAGGGAAAGGGATAGAAGGAATGCTTGGAAGGGGAGAGGACTAAAAGAAAACTACCTACTAGGTGATGCACTGAAACTACAGTTTGGATCTTAGTATGTAGGGCTGAAATCAATGAAAGACTTAGGTCTAGTAGATCAAAAATTATTGAATAGGCTTGCATAAGTATTTCATAGAGGGGTTTGCAAATGAAGAGGGTATTCAGGGAAAGAAAGGGATTCTTTTGCAAACAATAACACTCTTTGGAGCAAACAACAATCTATGACCTGCAAACAAACATTCACCTCTGCAAATAGGTATAGGAATGAGACAAGATTGTTAAGGGGTTGGAGTATACCCACAAAAGCATTTACATCCAATCATTCACAATAATACACATGAATTGCAGAAAGAAAGGAGGATCAAGAACCCTAAGATATCACTGAGAAACATATAAATACTTTGATTCAATAAGGGAGAATACAACCAAGGAAGCATAAGGACATGAAGAATTGTCACAAAGTACCTCTACAATATTTGAATCCTCAATGAAAGATTACAGAATGTCAGAAACTAGAGGGAAAAAAAATGCCACAGATAGTCTTGTAAGAAAGAGACTTTCTTTCACAAAATGTGAACTTTCTAAGCTCTGAGCACTAAGGCTCCAAAAATACAATATATACAACTCCTTTTGGCACATAGGCCAGAGTCAAAACCAAATTAGGGTTACATGGATCTACAATACAATATCAAACCCTAGGTACACTAGTTACAATCATTAAATCTCTGAGAATAGCTGGCAATCAGATCATATCTTTCTTTGCATCTTGATCCTAGTACTGAGCCCAGCTGCAGACACATTGACCTTGATCCAACTACCCACCCACAACTCCACTAAGCCATGAGTGCATCAAAATATGATCCTATAGATATTTGGGTTTAAAAGATTAACCTTGCAAAAAGTTGGCCCCAAGCACATTAAAGCCTTAGCAGGACATGGTACCCTTAAAAATTTGCAGTGCTAAGGATCAGATCCTCTACCATCACCCCCTCAACCATTCCTGTCTTGTAAAATTCAATTTAGAGCTACCCATTTGTTGTGCATGGCCGTAAAATGCAAACCCTAGCCAAAAACTCAGCAGGAAATATATTTAAATTTGAAAAAGAATGGCTAGCAAGTTGAGTTTAAAATGTAGCCATCGATTGTTATATCTCTTGGTAGATCAGGTGGCCTAGATATGCCTAGAAAAACACTTTAAAACCCTTCTAATAAGTCAAATGCCACTTCAAAAGTCAACAACCAATTGCAAGCAAGCAAATCAGCATGATAGGGTAGAACTGGACCCACAATCGTAAGAACGCCATCGGATGGCTATCACTATACTGTGATCATAATTATCGAGCACTTTGGGCTTCTGGTATAATGAAAGTTGCAAGATCTAATCAGTGTTTAACCCCTCTAGAGACTCCTAACCCCATGGGTCCACTGACAACCTACCACGTCACATCTTCCTATTCGCCATAAACTGCTTTATCATCATACGCCTCGGCACTCTTCTGACATGGACCCATTGATTAAGATGCCAATCTAATGGTAGTCACATGATCACATGACTGCTGAATATTCCTTGCAATCATGCAACCACCATAGATCCTAGCCCTTCAGACAGATTAGTAGATACTCGGCCCCACTGACAAATGCTAACTATACTCTTAAACAGCCAATCATAAGCTGCCAAATGGATCCACGTAGTGTGTTTTCCTGATAAAGGACCCACTACAGGAGATGAAGAAGATGTACGGCTATCGCTATACCATGACCACATCGATCAAGCATTTTGGATCTTTGGTATAATGATAGCCATGAGATCTTATCGAAGCTTAACCTGCCAAAGGAGACAACCCCACTAACAACCTGCCAAATTAGACACCACCGATGAATGAAAAACCACCAAGTCAGATGATGTGGCATCGGTCCCACTAACAACTGTAGTGCAGGAAGAAAATGAGATCGACGATAGTCACCATACTATGATCATAACGATGGCACATCTTTGGCTTCTGACATAGTGAAGACCGCACGATTAAGTTGAAACTTAACCCTTAGGAATTATTTTATGCACACTGAGACTTTAGAAATATTAAAAAGCCAGACATAGGAAATATTTGCGCACATGCAAATATGAATGAATTAAGTTTCTACAAAAAGGTAACATAGAAATATAACAAGGCTTAGGGCTTTTGGGGTAACGGCTAGTTTTTCAAACTTTTGGACTTGCAAACCAGAGAGTAAAATCAATTCCAGAGGCTAGAGGATAGGTCGTAAAGCTACAAAATTTTTAGGGATACTTGACAAGATGAAAATAGAGGCTTGTGGATGATTTTTTTCCCAAAATTGTATTTATAGGAAAATTTGGGAAACAGGTCCTATGACCCCTTAGGACACACTTGAGCATTCAAATATGTCGAAAGGGGTCTTGAGGACTTCCTAGGAGTCCTATTACACCTTATCACATGTTAGGAACCCTAGGAAGTCCCCATGACCTCTTTCAACACATTAGAATACTCAAATGTGTCTTAAAGGGTCATACAACCCCTTAGAACACACTTGAGGACTCAAATGTATCAAAAGGGCTCTTGAGGACTTCCTAGGGGTCCTAGTATGCCTTATCACATGTTAGGACCCATAGGAAGTCCCCATGACCCCTTTCGACACATTAGAATGCTCAAGTGTGTCCTAAGGGGTCCTAGGACCCCTTAGGACACACTTGAGCATTCTAATTTGTTGAAAGGGGTAATTGGGACTTCCTAGGAGTCCTAGTATGCCTTATCATGTGTTAGGACCCCTATGAAGTCCACATGACCCCATTCGACACATTAGAATAGTTGAGTGTTTCCTAAGGGGTCCTACATACCCTTAGGACAAACTTGACCATTCAAATGTGTTGAAAGGTGTCATGAGGACTTCCTAGGGGCCCTAGTATGCATTATCATGTGTTAAGACCCCTAGGAGGTCCTCATGACCCCATTTGACACATTAGAATGCTCAGGTGTGCCCTATGGGGACCTATGACCCCTTAGGACACACTTGAGCATTCCAATGTGTCAAAAGGGGTCATGAGGACTTCCTAGGGCTCCTAGTATGCCTTATCATGTGTTAGAAACCCTAGGAAGTCCCCATGACCCCTTTCAACACATTGGAATGCTCAAGTGTGTCCTATGGGGTCCTACAACCCCTTAGGACACATTTGAGCATTGCAATGTGTCAAAATGTGTCATGAGGACTTCGTAGGAGTCCTACTATACCTTATAATATCTTAGGGCACCTAGGAAGTCACCATGACCACTTTTGACACATTAGAACACTCAAATGTGTCCTAATGCATCCTACAACCCCTTAGGACACACTTGAACATTTAAATGTGTTGAAAGGGGTCATGAGGACTTCCTAGGGGTCCTAGTATACCTTATTAGATGTTAGGACATCTAGGAAGTCCTCATGATCCCAGTCAACACATTAGAATGCTCAAGTGTGTCCTACGGGGTCGTAGGACCCCTTAGGACACACTTGAGTGTTCCAATGTGTTGAATGGGACCATGAGGACTTCCTAGGGGTCCTAGTACACCTTATCACATGTTAAGACCCCTATGAAATCCTCACAACCCCATTCAACACATTAGAATGCTCAAGTGTGTCCTAAGGAGTCCTACGACCCCTTAGGACACACTTGAGCATTCAAAAGTGTCGAAAGGGATCATGTCATGCCCATATTTCCTTAGGCAAAAACACAACTATTTTTTTTTTTTAAGAACTCATTTTATATATATGTTAAGAGTGTTTAGCTTACTAAGATTTATTTTTTCAAACACATTTTACAACAGCAATACAAGCACTAGTATGGACAAATTATCACAAAAAACATAAATAAATAAAGAACATTACTATTCCTACAAATTACAACTACAATCAAAGAGATACAACAAAAGTATTTCCTTATTTTTGTTACAACTTGGAAGCATGTCACTTCCTACACACATTACAAATTTTTACAAGAAGACTCTATGTTACAAGATCTTTCAAAAAGAAATAGATGAGATAATGACTTATATTACATTTTACAAGGTGCATTTTACACCCAAAACCACATTGAGGGGATTCACAAACACTCCATTTTTTCATAGTCCTAGTCTGGTCCAACCAAGATATCTTGAAAAACCTCCAAGAAACAAAACAATCCTTCCATGGAATACTCTCCTCCCTACCATATGGCATCATGAGACCTCGTAGGTCCTAGCCAACCCTCGAGCAAGGGGAAAAACAAGCCAATAGAGAACACCCATACAACCCTCAAATATTACACACATGACATTACTTCATGAGACAACAACATACATGTCATTCTAGCCTTCCCACAAGGATTTGCAACAAAAACTTTTCTTACATGGCCTTTCACAAACAAGGATCTACTAAGATTCACTCAAAAAGAAGGAAATAAGAACTTTAAGCAAAAACAACCATGTTTCATCACTTGCTCACATAACATACACATTTATCTCTACAACATAAGAGATTCAAACGCTTGCCCACACAATACTCTCATAAATGAACTCAAGGGCTTTCACAAGCATAACAACAACTCACAACACACATATACAAATTGTAATACCTTCCTACTCATATGAACTCATCAAATGCATAAACTCCATTAATGGAGGTTGGGGTGCACATACCTTCACCTGAAGTTATGGTAAATAGATGAAGTGAGTCTTCGCTTTTCTTCCCTTTTTCTTCTCTAACTTTCTCCAAGCTCCTAGATTGTCTCCAAAGTTGGAGAGTGGGTGATTAGGCAACACAGTCCAAGTTTTCCACTAAAATAGGCCTCTCACACTCTCCCATGCCCTTGGGAGAGTTGTGAGCTTCCCATTGGGTGACCTACCCAAAACCTTACAACTTTCCTAAAGTGGAACTGCAAAAAGGTGAATGGGGAAGAGAGTTGGAAGCTTTTTGACTCATGAAGTTTTCCATGTGAGTTTGATTTTCGACATTTGACAAAAGCCCACTTTTGGAGGGCTTCCCAAGGTGGCTCTAGGGTGTCCTATGGTTAAAAGGGACCCTTACCCATAGGTATAACCCATGGGCCTTCTATTTTTGTGTAAAACAACTCCCTAGGGGTCAATTTGACCCTTCAAAACCCATCCCAAGGCAAAATTCGAAATTAGAGAGGATGTGACTACTCATGTGTGCCCTAACCAAGGAAAAGGTGTGGGGAGACAAGTTGTACTAGGGTTAGATGATGACATGCATTCACTCCATGAGGTCCATTGCCAACTCAAAATACAAACACATGTGTCAATTGACACCACAACACATTCATAATTACACTTGGCACTTCCACTAAACAACTTATTGAAATAAACCAACTTAAATACATTCACATCCACATACTTTACAAAATAAATTATGTCATAGGGAGGCCTTGTATCTCTTTGAGGACATGACCTTGGTGTCACAGAGATAATATACACATGTTGGCTTGACTCCCCTTAAATTCCATGGTTTTATCCCTGCACACACACACTCAAGATAATATTAGTAATTTCAAGAATGCGTTATGTATATAATCCAAGTAAAGCACCATATAAATCCATTTGTACATATATATCAATTACATCTACATACCACATCACCTCATTCACATGTTTAGATTCACATTTCTCCAAATCCAAAATTGATCAATATATATATATATATATATATATATATATATATATATAGTAAATTGAAAATATTTCCTAACCAGGTTTCATAGCTCAATTCACAATAGACCATATTCATTTACATTCTCTATTTCTAAAGCATATCACAATTCCATTTATTTAAATTACCTCGATTAATTTGGAACCAGTCCCATTTACCAATATATGATTCAAGCTCTTCATTTTTTTATTATTTCATTTAGACCGTAACAATGAGCTAGCAAAACATAACCCAAGTAAAATGCAATACCAATGCACTAGGGCCTTTCATCAAATCATGTCAGAATGTGTCATACTGTAACAACATTATCCTAATTTAACATATGGTACAAAATCAATAGGTTTAGATCCTAGATTACACAATGCTATCTTAAAACAAGACGGTCCTTGAACCTTATCAAACATTGATCCTAACAACATACTTATCACTACACCTAATATGCAATCACCCCATAATACAATTTTGCCATGGATTCCTTCTTTATTAATTTTCTAGTATATTTCACAAAGATGGTTAACTCAAGGTCATTTCTAATCCATCTCATAATTAATTGTTGATCCTATAATGTCTTTTAATCTACAATCTCGCTAATTAGATTGGTTAATAGTGTGGACATGTCAACTCATAAGGTTTCTTTAGTTTCTTAAGCTTAACTTAGTCTTGGTTATGCTAGTGAAATCAAATCATCAACACTGTTGTTGTACAATTCATTATTTTGTATGAAGTGGTTTACATAATCACATTACAAGGATTCTCACCAAGGTAATATGTTCTAGAAGGGCTCAACAAGGCTAAAAGACTAACGGTCTCCCAACCTTATCCAAAAAAGTGTCTCACATAGAAGGAGAATGGTAGGGGCCAATTAAATTGCATAGCTCAATTCTATCACAAAAATTTACTTTTATTTGAAGCCTTCCTAAATTTATATTTTGATGCATGCACCTATCACTCTAACATAATTCTTACACTTCTAGAGATCATTACAAACCTTCTATGTGTGTGCATCATCCATACCTAAGTGAAGGCATCATTACATATAATGTTTCCAAATAACTTAAAGGTTCTATTAGGTTTACTATTCACTTGTTAATTACCATTGATTGTCTTTATTTTAAAAAGTCTCAAAACTATGTTAGTTAATTTGACTCATTCTATTTTTCATTAGGGCAATATTCTAATCCACATAAGCTCCCTTATTATAATTTCAGATGAAATTTCCAAGCAACTTAGAGTAATATTAATTCTATCGTGTAAGCACCAATTTACACCTTCATGTTCTAATACCACACTAGTTAGCTAAAGGTAATATTATTTCAAAATTATGTCTTAAATTAACATATTCCAAGAATTCATTTGAAGATGAAATCTATTCTAATTAATTTGATGAACTACAGTCAAGATATCTACTAACTTCACATAAAATCTATGAAATTTTTTGGAAGAAATAACAATAGTGCTTACCAAAGTGTTCTTACCAAGATGAGGGAAATGGAGGGGTCCTACAGATCACAAGGACTTACTAGGGGTCCTAGTATGCATTGTCACACATTATGATACCTAAGAAGTTCCCATGACCCCTTTCAACACATTGGAATGCTCAAGTATGTCCTAAGGGGTCCTACAACCCTTGAAGACACACTTGAGCATTACAGTGTGTCAAAAGGGGTCATGAGGTATTACTAGGGGTCCTAGTACAACTTATCATATGCTAGGACCCGTAGGAAGTCCTCATCACCCCTTTCAACACATTGGAATGCTCAAGTGTGTCCTAAGAGGTCCTACAACCCCTTAGGAAACACTTGAGCATTCCAATGTATCGAAAGGGGTTATGAGAACTTGCTAGGGGTCCCACTATGCCTTATCACATGTTCGGACCCCTAGGAAGTCTTCATGACCCCTCCCAATAGATTAGAAAGCTCAAGTGTGTCCTATGGGGTCCTATGACCCCTTAGGAAACACTTGAGCATTCAAATGTGTCAAAAGGGGTCATGAGGACTTCCCTGGGGTCCTAGTACACCTTATCACGTGTTAGGACCCCTAAAAGGTGCCCATTACCCCTTTTCAAACATGGGAATGCTAAATTGTGTCCTAAGGGGTCTTAGAATCCCTTAGGACACACTTGAGTAATCTAATGTTTTCAAAGGGGTCATGAGGACTTCTTAGGGCTTCTAGTATGCCTTGTCAAATCTTAGGACCGTTAGGAAGTCCTCATGACCCCTTTCGACACATTAGAACACTCAAGTGTTTCCTAACGGGTCCTATGACCCGTTAGGATACACTTGACCATTTAAATGTGTCAAAAGGGGTCTTGATGATTTCCTAGGAGTCCTAGTATGCCTTATCATGTGTTAGGACCCCTAGGAAGTCCCCATGACCC
Source organism: Chamaecyparis obtusa (assembly GCA_027943335.1). Classification (NCBI taxonomy): domain Eukaryota; kingdom Viridiplantae; phylum Streptophyta; class Pinopsida; order Cupressales; family Cupressaceae; genus Chamaecyparis; species Chamaecyparis obtusa. The sequence continues at coordinate 54,988 of BSBK01010160.1, read as the reverse complement.
CTTTCGACATGCTAGAACACTCAAGTGTGTCCTAAGGGTTCTTATGACCCCTTAGGACACACTTGAGCATTCAAATGTTTTGACAGGGGTCATGAGGATTTCTTAAGGGTCCTAGTACTTCTTATCATTTGTTAGAACCCGTAGAAAGTCCCCATGACCCATTTCTACACATTAGAATGATCAAGTGTGTCCTAAGGGGTTCAAAAACCCCTTAGGACACACTTGAGCATTCAAATGTGTTGAAAGGGGTTGTGAGGAATTCCTAGGGGTACTAGTACATGTTATCACATGTTAGGAACCCTAAAAATTCCCCATCACCCCTTTCAACACATTAGAACACTCAAGTGTGTCCTTAGGTGTCCAACGACCCCTTAGGACACACTTGGGCATTCAAATATGTTAAAAGGGGTCATGAGAACTTTTTAGGGGTCCTAGTATGCCTCATCATGTGTTAGAGCCCCTAGGAAGTCCTCATGACCCCATTCGACACATTAGAATGCTCAAGTGTGTCCTAAGGGGTCCTACAATTCCTTAGGACACACTTGAGCATTTAAATGTGTCAAAAGGGGTCATGAGGACTTCGTAGGGGTCCTAGTACACCTTCTCATGTGTTAGGACCCCTAGGAAGTCCTCATGACCCCATTCGACACATTAGAATGCTCAAGCATGTCCTAAGGGGTCCTGCAACCCCTTAGGACACACTTGAGCATTCTAATGTGTCCAAAGGGATCATGAGGACTTCCTAGGGGTCCTCGTATGCATTATCATGTGTTAGGACCCCTAGGAAGTCCCCATGACCCCTTTCAACACATTATAATGCTCAAGTGTGTCCTAAGGTGTCCTACAACCGCTCAGGACACACTTGAGCATTCCAATGTGTCAAAAGAGGTCATGAGGACTTCCTAGAGATCCTAGTATGTGTTGTCATGCATTAGGACCCCTAGGAAGTCCCCATGACACCTTTTGACTCATTAGAACACTCAAGTGTATTCTAAGGGGTCCTACAACCCCTTAGGACACACTTGAGCATTGAAATGTGTCAAAAGGGGTCACGAGGACTTCTTAGGGGTCTGAGTATGCCTTATCACATGTTAGGACCCTTAAGAAGTCCCCATGATCCCTTTCAACATGGTGGAATGCTCAAGTGTGTCCGAAGGGGTCCTACGACCCCTTAGGACACACTTGAGCATTCCAATGTGTCAAAAGGGGTCATGAGCACTTTCTAGGGGTCCTAGTACACCTTATCACACGTTAGGACCCCTAGGAAGTTCCCATAACCCTTTTTGACACATTAGAATGCTCAAGTGTGCCATAAGGTTGTGTGTGTGAAAATTGTACCTAGTTGTAGACACAACACTTCAATAAAACATTAGAGGTTATAAAAAATCAAAATCATGCAATGAATTGAAAGCTTAAACTAACCAATCGATTTACTGCCTTCTAGTAAGTGTGAGTATGATCTTCTCAGATTAGACTGAGACCAGTGACATTGATGACACCTAAATTAAAGAATTGAACGCAAAATCTAGATATGAAATGAATGCAAATTAAACTATATTTTTGTATTTTCTAAGCCATTATGGTGAAAAATCTGATATTAGTTCTAAGCTAGATGAAATTGATCTATGATATGCAAATTAAGCTAACAATGATATGAAATGTGAAACTAGAATGAATTGAAAACAAGATTGATCTCACAAAACACTGATTCAGAAGAAGCTTGATGATTCCACTGATGTCAATTCGCTAAAGTAATTATGCAAATTCTGTCAATGGATTGTGAAGAACTGAGCCTTGATTTTATAGAAATCCAGGGCTTTGGAGGTGCATGAGAAAAGCCATAAATCACTCTTGTTGAACTCAGGTTGATTTTTGAGTCAACAAGAATTAAATATTAATTAATCCATCAAAACATGCAAAATCATCCAAAAACAACTATTTAACTCCAAATAGAGTTTATTTCAATTTTCAACTAACAATTGAATGTTGAGTTTAAATTTAAACTTGATTGTTGATTTCTAGTTGACTTCTTTTTTATTGTGCATAATTTAATATGAATTAATTAAATAAATAAAGTGATTTATCTTCAACTTAATTGATTTTAAATTTAAAAATAACTGATTTGTGGGTTAATGAATTATTTTAATCAAACTTTATTAAAAAATAATATCATTAAATATGACAACTTGCTTTAGTTAATTAAATAAGAATTTAATCAATTAATGATAGGAATTTTGATTTATTGTCAAGTTTAAATAATAATAATTAGGAATAAATATAATTAAATTAAATTAAATAATTAAGTGGCATAATTAAACTTAATTAATTAAATATTCAATTAATTAAACTTTAGGATAAATAGGATTTATCACCAAATAATCATTAAATTAAAGATAATTAGGAATAAATATATTAAAATCAATTAAATAATTAAGTGGTAGAATTAAATTAATTAATTAAATATTCATCATATTCAATTAATCAACTTTAGGATAAACATGATTTATTGCCAAATAATTATTAAATTAAGAATAATTATGATCAATTAGGAATATTTCTAAGAATATTCCTCAATGCAGAATTTAGGATAATCAATTAAATTTGATAATGTGCAGATGTGCCTTAGGTTAGGACTTTGATGTCGATTTCATTCAATTTGAAGATGTAGGAGTTTAATGAACCTATAGCCCATTTTTGGGGTATTACACTTTTCCCCTCTTTGAATCATTGCGCGAAGCACAATGGTTCAAAGATAGTCTGTTTATGATAAAGATGTTTGAGATTGAAACTGATTTGAAAGATGAACCGATTCCAAGATAGAAACTGATTGAAAGATTTAAAGATATTAGGTCCTGAATGACCAAAGATAATGTTCACTATAGCAATGATGAACCGATGATTATGAAAAAGTGTCAAAATGCCTGATACTGAACCTTATGATTGCGAAGAAGTGAGTGACTGATTCCAGACCTGATTGTCGATAAGAATCACATTGGTATCACATCTGAACCCTTCAGTTACGAAGAACCAAGGAAGTAACACTGATGAATCGATGGTTACAAAAAGCTGATACAGTTTACAATATTAATGAGGATACCAGATTGATATGGATCTTAATGAATCTCATATGCCCCAAGCGATGATAGATTTTCCCCAAGCAATGATGAATTTTGATGAGTCAGCAACTAGACGTGGTTGTTGCCTTGATCACTGAGAAAAGATATGATTTCAAATTTAGATTAAAAACTTTGAATGATATGTAATACCATGCCCCCTTCGGGATTAAAATTAAAATTTGACAAGAAAAGTCATCGTTGATAGTTTAGAAGCATGCTAATTGATTTGAGAAGTGGGTAAACACGTTCGAGAATGCATTCTACATTGTTTGGATGTCCTGGAAACCAAGCTTGACTAGGTGAAACTATGAGTTGACCAGAGTTGACCAAGTTGAAATTTTGATAGTTTGATGTGAGATAATTAGTTAATTTAAATTTTGGATTTATATGATGATTGAAAGTTGAATATGAATGATCTTAGATTTTGATTTTGATCCCGAAAAAGAATTCTACTTGCTATTTCATTGGATGGAGCTTCGTGTAAGATTCAACTCTTGTTAGATTTGAAGGTGCAATTTGAAGAATTGTTTAAGCATTAAAGTTTATCCAACCATTGTGAGATCATGCAAACATGCAAAATGCAAAGAGACATGCAGAATGAAATGCAACCTAAGAGCCAAGACCTAGTCACTGATCATGTGTCGGTCATTCTCATCATTGAATTTTTAGGTAACCGGATAAATCAATACAATGCCCACTAGTTATGAAACCATAAACATATGAATATCAATTTGTATGCACAGGAATCAATACAACATCCACTAGTCAATCAACCATAGATATATGAATATTGATTTTATTTTCAGAATGTCAAATTAGATATAAGCACCAAGGCACAAAAGCCAGGATGACCTGAAAATCATGTCCATTTTGATATTGCAATTTGTATAAGCATAAAAAAATCAACGTCATGATGACCAGAATATGTCTTGCATTCAAACACATCAAACAGTCAAGAGATCATTCTAAATCCAGTGTGAATTACCTGTAGTGGCCCTTTATCATTCGCATCCTTAGGCAAGATCGCGTTTCATAGTAGGAGAATGAACTCACTCATAAAGACAATAGTTAGATCAAATCCTTGAATTTTTTAGGTATTAATGGTTGAGGTATGCATGGCCATCCAATTTGAGATAGAGGCTCTTACAGATGGACACCATTTCAATCCAAAATTTCCAAAGTTGTTAGATTTTCACATACAAGCAGAAGACAAAGAAAATATTATGCCCCCAGTCATCACTCTCTAAATCCTATAAAGGACATCATCAAAGAGCTCAAAGGGACATAATATGCAAAAATCTCAATGCGAATCAGTAAGCATACAAGGAGATAAAATCATGTAAAAAGCATAGATTATTTTCAGTTTGTGTTTGATTGCGTTGTTGTAGATGAAAATTCCTTTCTGGAGAGGAGACTGACTGACTAAATCGGATGAAGTATCAAAGGACTCTAACTTGATATCACATGTCTAAAGTACACTGGAGACCATAGGATATGACACTAATTTCCCCCAAGTGTTAAGCATTGATAGGATATAGACGCTTGAGCAGATTGGTGTACAGACTGACTTATTGAAAATAGGAATGTGAAAACAAACCAGGAGATATGTACAAACTAAAGCAAGACTGAAAGCTAGGAAAGACGAAGATTGTGCTGATAGATGGAGCATTTTGAAATAAGTGGCACCTATTTTCTAGGTTTTCACCATCTTGGCAAAGATTCTATTTTTGCTACCAAGATGCTTGTTTCCAAGTTTTCACCAAGGCACTTTTTCTTTTTCTCATTTTTTCAATTTTTTTGTACTTTTGATACTTTTTTATTTTTTTGTGAATCATCAAGGCATCGATTGCTAGGTTTTCACCAAGATGTTCCCTTTTTAGGACTTTTTTAGATTTTTAAGATTCTTTTAGGACATTTTACCATACACTGAATGCCTTAGGCATAGAATTTATTCAGATGTAGAATGTTGATTGGTTCTCGAAGCTATTCTCCTTTAGTCGTTGAGAGTTGATAGGCACCAAAGCTAAAAGTAATAGTGACTACAAAGGGACCCAACTAGTTAAGTTCAAACATCCCCTTACGTTCTTGATGTGATTAATTTTTAGGATTTTCTCTCAAGACTAGATCACCAACTTGAAATTCTCTGTGTCTAACTTTCTTGTTGTAGCCTCTAGACATTCTTTTCTGATATACTCTAAGATGATCATACATTGCTTGCCTATGCTCATCTAGTAGTTCAAGTTCTTGCAACCTAGATACTCTATAGTCTTCATCAGTTACTAGACCATGCATTCTAATTTTTAGTGATGGGATTTCAACCTCAATAGGCAGTACCACTTCAAACCCATAAACTAAAGTGAAAGGTGTAGCCCCAGTAGGCATTCTGATACTTGTTCTATAGGCCCAAAGAGCTAGATTGATCATGAGATGCCAATCTCTTCCCATTTTATTAACTATGCAATGCCAGATTTTTAATAGATTCTTGTTGGAAGCATCTGCTTGTCTATTCCCTTGAGGATAGTAGATAGATGACCAATGTTGTGTATTCTTGAATTTGGCACATAAATCATCTAAGTCTTTATTCTTGAATTGTCCACCATTATCTATGACTATAGAATGAGGAACCCCATATCTGCATATGATATAGTTTAAGATGAACATAGATATTTGTTTACCAGTTGCTTGTGTCAAAGGGACTACTTCTACCCATTTTGTAAAATAATTTGTAGCTGTAATGATATGGGTATGTCCATTAGAAGAATGAGGATGTATGGCTCTGATAAGATCAAACACCCATTGATGAAAAGGCCATTGTGTAGTAATGGGAATTAGATCTCTCCCTGGAGCATGGATTAAGTTTCCATGCACTTGGCACTTTTGATAGTTCTTAGCAAACTTGATTGCCTCTTTTTCCATCTCAGGCCAATAGTACCCATCCCTAATAAGTTTTTGAGCTAGTGTTAAACCATTCAAGTGTGACCCACAAATACCATCATGAACATCTTCTAACGCATGTTGAGACTCTTCTCATTCTAAACATCTAAGTAGTTTACCATCTAGACCTTGTTTGTACAAATTGTGACCAATGTTGACATATCGGGATGTGTTATGGATTAGATATATCTTCTCATGGCAGTTAAAGGTATCGGGAATGATTTGGTCTTGGAGATAGGAAAAAAGGTTTTTGTATCTAGATGAATCATGACCAACAATAGTGAAAATCATGTGGGTTTCAGGGGAATCATATGGAGGATAAGATAGGGCTTCCACCAGGAACTCGTAGTGTAGCTCATGTTCGAGCTGCTGTAATAAAGTAGATAGCATTGCCATTGCATCAACAACCTTATTCTCTATTCTATGAATTTTCTCAATTATGATAGATATGAAGTATTTATTTAGATCATCTACCATTCTTTTGTATGGAATGAGCTTTTCATATTTCATTTGGTACACATTATTGACTTGATGGATAACAAGTTGGGAGTCTCCATGAATGTGTAGTTATGTCACTCTCCATTTAATTGCTATCTTCATTACATTAAGAATAGCTTCATATTTAGAAATATTGTTTCTGCAAGGAAACTTGATTCTAAATGCTTTTGGGGATTGAGTATCCTTGAGGAGTTATGAACAATATGCCTACTCCAGATCCATTCTATGTATAGTAGTCATCAAAGAATAACTTCCATTCTATAGAAGAAAGATTTATGATAGAGGAATCTAGAAATTCCATTTGCATAGGTGTGTCATCAAACAAAGGTGCATCTACTAATTGATCAGCAATAACTTGTCCTTTAATATCTTTCCTTCCAACATATTCAATGTCAAATTCACTTAAGAGCATGACCCATTTAGCTAATCTACCCGTAAGGGAAACTTTTCTTAGTAGGTACTTCAGTGGATCAATCTTAGCTATCAAATGTGTGGTAAGTGCCAACATGTAATGTCTCAGTTTCTATGATCCAAAGATCATAGCTAGACAAAATTTCTCAATCATAGAATAATTCTTTTCGTATGCCACCAATGTCCTACTGATATAGTATATAGCTCTTTCCTTTTTGTTGTCATCATGTTGTGCTAGTAATGCCCCCAATGATGTATATGTTACAAAGACATATAAGATCAATGGCTTCCCTTAAATGGGAGGAATCAAGATAGGTGGATTTGATAGATACTTCCGGATATGATCAAATTTATTTTCACATTCTTCAATCCATGCAAAGGTTACACCTTTATGTAATGTTTTTGTAAAAGGTTGTGATATGTATGCCAACTAAGATATGAAGTGTCTGATAGATTGAACTCTTCCTTGCATTGTCCTCATTTGACTAATGTTCTTTAGGGGTTGCATTTCCATTATAGCCTTTACTTTAGTTGGATCAACTTCAATTCCCTTCTTCAAAACTATGTATCCTAAGAGTTTTCTAGAAGTGACGCCAAAAGAACATTTCTTAGGACTTAGTCTGAGACTAAATTTTTCCATTCTGTCTAGTATCTTGCCCAAGTCACTCAAATGTTCCATTCTAATCATAGATTTTGCTAAAGTATCATCAACATAATCTTCCATAGTCCTATGCATCATGTCGTGAAAAATAGATGTCATGGCTCTTTGATATGTAGCACCAGCATTCTTAAGCCCAAATGGCATAACATTCCAACAGAAGGTTCCCCATGCACATGTAAAAGTAGTTTTCTCTTGATCTTTTGGAGCAATTTTTATTTGATTATATCCAGAGAAACCATCCATTAAATAATACATCTCAAAACTTGCAGTCATGTCCACTATCATGTCAATGTTAGGAAGTGGAAAATCATCCTTAAGGCATGCTTTATTCACATCTCTGAAATCTATGCACACTTGTATTGATTTATCTGGATTTGAAATAGGTACAATATTAGAGATCCATTCTGCATAATCAATGACTCAGATGAATCCAGCTTTCAGGAGCTTCTCTAATTCAACTTTTACAAAGAATGCAACATGAGGATGCATCTTTCTCAATTTTTGCTTAACTGGTTTGACATTTGGAGCAATAGATAGATGGTGCATTATAAGATCAGGATCCAATCCAGGCATATCTGAGTATTTCCATGCAAAGTTGATCTTTTTATCTATTAAGAATGTTTTAATTTTTTTCTTTTTTTCTTCTAATAAGGATTGTGCTACATGGATCAACTGTGGCTCCTCTATTGTTCCCAAGTTGATAGATTGAGTGGGCTTGATTAGAACTGGAGATCTAACCTATGAATGACTTGGAAGGACATCAAACATCTTATTCTTAGGCACCTTAGAGAGGTTTTCACCTTTAGATATGTCTTTTATTTTTACTTTTGTAGGTTTTGAGACTACTACAAAGTGGTTTTCACCCTCAGAACTCCTTTTCTTTTTATTCTTATTCTTATTTTTCTAACTAAGATATTTGATGTCCAACTCTATCATGCTAATGCTTGGTTCATTGATGGAATTCTTCATAGGCTCAACTACATTGAGGTAGTAAGCAAGGGCATAGTCATTCAAGAAGGTATAAATACCATGGCTTGGATTTGTGGAGGTTTGATCAAGAAGGCCTGGATATCAGATAGTCGAAGTGGGAAAAGATTGAGAGATAGTGTTTACAGATATGGATCTATCATCATTGGTCCTAACCTGATGCTTGATTTCAAAGGTGATATTACAACTTAAGACATTCAATTCATGAATAGGCTCAATGTCATCATGGAAGTCCACTTCAGCCATAGGTGGGTGAGACTCATTTAATTCATCATTTCTCTCTAGACTCATGTTGGGTTTAAATGCATATTGGTGAATAACATCAACATGTTTCTTAGTAATAAGCTCATCTAGTTCTGGAATGGATCCCCATTCATAGTCATTAGATTCTTCATCTATGTCTCTAGGAAATCTAAGAACATGAGTGAAGTTAGGATGAATACCCCAAGAAGGGTTACCCTCAGATTCTGATTTGAATTCATACTTATGTGAAGCTATCTCAAAATGACTACCACCTTCCCCCTTATCTATTTGATTTCCTTTGAGATCAGTTGGTTCTTCTTTTGCAACTATCTCTTCCTTTATAGTAGGTTCTTGTGTTTCTACTACATCGATTCTTTTTATGGCATCATCTTCAGCATCAAGGAGGTCTTTGATTTCTTTGGGAAATTGTTCATAAGGAATAAGATCTAAGCTATCTGAATCACTATCTGATGGCTCAATTTCTTCCTTCACAAGGAGGGGTTCTCTTGGTGTGATCTACTCAATGACATGAGAACAATTACCTTTGAGGTGGAAGGGTTTCTTTTTAAAGCCTAAGTCAATAGTATCTTTGTTTGCCCTACCAGTATGTGAAATAGGTGTCATAAGACCTTTTCCTCTAACTCCTAGAGGTCCTTTACCTAGATATCCCATTTTAGCTATCAATTTGCCCCCTAGGCCATTTGATTTAGAAGGGATTTTGGAGACTGTAGAGTCACTAGTTTGAACAACTTGAGATTCAGGTTCATCCTTGTATAGCCATGCAAGAACTGCTTCATCTTCTTCAAATGCTTGCTTGGAGACTTGTTCTGCCACAAAATTTCTTTTATATGCCTCAAGAGGTTCCTTAGGTTCTAGTTTGGACTATTTTAGAGACTGTCCATAAGACTTAGGTGAGATAGGGAGAGATGTCAAAGATAAGACTGGCTCTATAGTATATTCTCCCATGCTGTTTTCTTTGATATTAACCTCTTTTGCAATATCTTCCATTTTTTATGTGGATGCTTCTTTTGTTGACTTACTGGAAGATTCAATGTTATTAGGAACACATTTATCCACACTTTCCTTCAATGTATTTCAAGTGGTGGATATGTTGGCTAGAATAGTGACCTCTACTCTATCATAAGGAAATTTCAAAGATTGGTAAAATGTAGAAGGAATAGCTTTCATTTCATGTATCCATGGTCTCCCGAGGAGAATGTTGTAAGCTAAAGGTAGATCAAGAACTTGATATATGGTATCTCTAATAACTGGACCTGCTCTGATAGGTAAGACAATGATACCTTTAGAAGATCTTTCTTGTTCATCATAGGCTTTTATAGTAATCTTTTTTCGAGGATCAATAGCCAATTCTGAAAATCCCAATTGTGTGATCAAGATGTAAGAATAAATGTTTAGGCTAGCACCCCCATCTATCAACGTGCATTTGACTCTATGGTTCTAGATCAAGACTTCTATATGTAAGGGCTAATTATGTGGGTGACTCAAGGAGTTGTCATCCTCTTCTAAAAAAGAGATATATTTTTGAGATGTAAGATATCCAACCATAGTCTGGAACCTATCTAAATCAAGGTCATCAGGAAGATTGGATCTGAGAAAAGCTTTGTCTAGAATGGCTCTGTGAGCTAGAGATATTCAAAGAAATTCAAACACGGAGATTTTTGCATTAGTGTGTTGGAGTTGTTGAACAATGCTATAAGATGTTGGCCTTGTATCTTTAGGATTAGAAGATTAATTAGCAGCCTTCTGTTTGGAAACGAAAGAAAGATTGAAGGGCATCTTAGGGACATTTGATGAATCTAGGATTTGTCCTTTCAGATGTGCCTGAGCCTGTGATCAAGTAACTATGTTAGTTGAAGAATGATCTCTATCTCTTCACACAATGGTGATGACATTGTAATTCTTAGAGAGACAGGGTTCAACCATATTGATAACAACATTATTTCCAGGGTAAGCATAATTGACCTTTTCTCCCATATTAGGTTGAGAAGATGAAATTTCCTAACCATGTTTCAGAAATGGTTCTGTAAATGTCGTATGATCAGTATTGCTCTTAGGATTAGCAAATGTGATTTCTCCATTATCAATCTTGTCTTGAATGGTATGCTTCAAGTGCAAGCAGTTATTAGTTTTATGACCTTTACTTCGATGGAAATCACATAATTCATTCTCTCTCCACCATTTCAACTTAGGGTCAGGATCAAATTGTTGGATCTTCGGCAAAGGGATGATGTTATTATCCAATAGAGTTCTCATAGCTGATTCCAAGGATTCTCCAAGAGGAGTGAACTTCTATTTATTATCAGCGGACCAAGATTTGTATTCTAGCTTCCTTTGAGATGATTCGGGCACCTTTTGTGTTGAAGCTTTGATGGCTTGGGTACCAATAGTTAGATTGAAAGTAGGTGCCTTAGATGGGGCATGGAGATTATCAACAATGCCATCTATGATGGTGGCCTTATTCTTGTTCCATTTTTTGTTCATCTTTAGAATTGGATCTAGATTCATACTTGTCCTTTTGAAGTGTGATGTCTCCTTTTTTTACAAGTACTTTTTTTATTTTGATTGCATTGTCTACCATCTTCTCAAAAGATGTATGATTTTGCATTTGTAAAGGATAGTTGATTTCTAGAACAAGGTTGTTGATGAAGATTTCCAACTTTTCAGTTTCTGGAATAGGCCTAGCATATAGAGAAAACTTCTTTCTCCATCTTTTGAGAAATGTCAGGAATGGTTCTCCTGGATATTGTTTGAGATTATAGATGTCAATCATGGTGACTAGATGTTGGATGTTGTAGGAGTATTACTGATAGAACAATTTGATCAACTCCTCAAAGTTTTTAATGGTAGGAGGCATCCTATAAAACCAATGAATGGATGCTCCTCCAAAAGATCGAGGAAAGAGATGCATCAAATAGGTCAGTTCATGCACGAATTCCATAGATTGAGTACATAATTCTCTGACATGATCTTGAGGGTCAGAGTTTCCATCGTACTTATCATATTTCATCATTTCCAACCTCTTAGGGAATGGTGGCATATACAAGTCTTTATCAAATGGAAAAGGACATAGGGCCTCCATGGAGAACTCCTTACATTCCTTTTCTTTTTCCATTTTGTTAAGTTTGACTTGCATGGCATGAATTTGTTTCACCATAGTCGTAAGAGGAGTTTCTTCCTCATGTGTAATGATATTTTTGACATTAAAGTTAGGAGGAAGTTTAGCTCCTTGATGAGCTAGCTCTAGAAAGTATGCTTCTCTATCTTCCTTCAAGAAATGCCTCATCATTTTCTTGAATTCATCATCATTTTGATATCAAGCAATTTCTTCAGATGTGGTTTCTTGGTCCACACCGTGTTGAGATTGAGTTCTTTGAGAACCATGGTTTGTCCCTGATTGAGACATGGTAGGAGTTTTAGGAATCCCTAGGATAGATTGAGGATTATGTCTGTGAGTTGATGGTGGAGGTATGTAACTAGTTTTTAATCGAAAGTTCCCAAGACCATCATCTTCGTAAAGACCAGAATTGTAGAGTTGCTCAAGAGTTAGACCCTAGATATGAGTCAAAGGTAAGGTATGAGATGTTTCTCCTAATTTTTTGTGCGAGGAAGCTTTGGTTTCCACCATTAACCTTGGGTGAAGCAAAAGAATAAGATGGAGACAACTGAAGAATGAATTGATTCAAGAATATCAGATGATGCAACCTTGTCAAGGTTTGATTGATTGAAGCTTAGATTGGATGTAGGCGAATGATATTGTGCCCTGGATATATGGTTAGATGCCCAAAAGATAGTGGACACAAGCTCACAACACTTAGTCATTTTGAAGATTGATTGAAGATTTGATAGTTATGACAAGGTTTTGACACAAGATGAAAAAGACTCAAATCGATTAAACATAAGGCTAAATCAGATTCAAAAGGTCACTTTAGGAAAATGATTAGATTCTCAATAGCTGTTGCTATGTTCCTGACATAGTGATTTGTTTGATAGATTCTAGAAATAGGCTAAAAAAGCTTGGTATCTGGCAATTCTAACAACTTTTTAACAATTTTTCAAAATTTCTCAAATGACTTTTGATAGGTTCATACAACACTGGGTAGGGTATGAAACAACAATTGCAATACTCATACAAAAGTTGATAGCAAGATTCTGGGTGGAGACAAAACTTGTATGACAAAGTACTGAACACCGTACGACAATATGTAGGCTATGAAATGACACTTGCAAAACTCGTATGACTTTCTAACTTTACAAGATGACTTTTGACTCTAGAAAAGGTATTTGATCTCAGATTTTGCAATTTTGGAGTTTTCAGTTTCAAAAGATTCACAAAAATGTCTATCCAGATTTGATGATTGTATTGGATTGATTTGTTCTTAGAAACCAGATAGATAAATAGGCATGTAAAATAGTAAGCAAGTGATTTCAAGCACATCTAGAAACAATGAATAGGGGACAAAGCAACCCTATACATGAGCAACCAAGTGACTAAATGTGCTAATCCCTAGGAGTGCTAATAGTGTATGTTCCAAAAAGTTTTTCAATAACACACATATTCCTAGAAAATGAAAAATTGGCCTCACTAGGGTTTGTAGTAATGGTCTGAATCTGTAACTTTGTGATCTTAAGAGGGAGAATCTAATCCAGGTGCATTGGGGTTTTGTCATAGTTTGAGAATTTAATACATCAGGAGCTGCTAGGGAGATCTGATAGCCCAACAAGAGATCACACCTATGAAGATTTCCTCCACAAGGACATTTATATAGTGGTCATTGCTATCACAATGAAAATGGCTATTCCACTTGAGGTTTCATCCACATGGTTGACCCAATTAAAAGAATATCCACTATGGTTAACACTCTCTAAAGGTGACTCACAAAATATACCATAGGGGGACTAGATCAGATCCAAGGATCTGGATTTCTGTTACTATCCAAAAAGGAAGTAGAGCATAATCCTCTAGCCTCTTCACTTCACCAAAAAAAAGAAGATAGATTAATTTGACATGCTAAGACTAAGATTATCTCACAAAGATTCATTATGTCAACAACTTGTGATCTATCAACCTCTCCAGAGAGAGAATGTATCAACCAATAGTCGAAGATACACAAATCTAGTAGAACGTGAGATGCTCTCAGTATCCTCCCTGCCTACAAGGGTTCCCTCATTGAGAAGAGTTTTTCTAGAAACCCACTCTCTCAAGAACCACAAATAGTGTTCATAGGGACTATTTACTATGTGTAACAGATATGCAAAAAGAAAATCTATGTTTATTTTTATAGCCCAAAAAAATTGAAGTTTGATTTATGAAAGCAGGAAAGGCACTCAAGCTAGACACGTGAGATGTTCATTTTATGTCCAAATTGAAATGTTTTCAGATGTAGTAGATTACCTAAATTCCCTCGCAATGCTCTTAGTAGATTTTACCTAATTTTTAGCTTTGTTAAGCAATCCCGCGTAAGCAAGCCACAAGCTCTCCAACAAGAAAAAAAAAGCAAACAAGATATGCAACATATATTCAACTTATGAAAACCCTAGGGTTAGATTTGAAAATAAATTATTAGGAGCAATAATAACTAGCAACTAATCCAAATGACAACTCATTTCATTCATTGAACCATGTGAAAAATAAGTGCATACCCATCACAAAATTTTATTTTTGTTGCATTTGACCTATTCAACAAGATCTAATTTTTTTGATATGATTTCGGCCACAAAAATAGAAATGAAAAATAGAGGCCCCTGCTAAAAAATAGAGAGCTTTCTAAAAATGTAAAATTTTTAGAAAAATCTCTTCATGTGCCCTAGAGACCAATTTTGCCAAAATAGACCATTTTTTGTAAATTGACTATTTGAGATATTATATTGCATTCAAATTTAAAACAAAAATAATAGAACCCCTGTAGAATTTAAAGAGCTTTCCAAAAATGTAAAAATTTCTAAAAAATATGCTAATTTGTATCAGATATTAATTTTTTTTGGAAAATCAAGAAAAAATTATTAAAAATTCCAAACATCTCAAAAAAATCTAAATTTTTTATTGAAGCTTTCCTGATATGTCTCCAACCTAAAAAAATAATTTTAGATCAAAAATTCAAGCCATTTGGGAGATAAAATTAAATCTTTGAAACTTTAGGGTTTTAGCTCCCCCCAAAAAATCAAAACCAGCATGTAAAGGTGGGTCGCCCCATGGTGGGCACTAGAAATGTGTGTGTGAAAATTGTACCTAGCTATAGAAACAAAACTTTAGTAAAACATTAGAGGTTAGCAAAACTCAAAATCATGCAATGAATTGAAATCTTAAACTAACCAGACAATTTACTGCCTTCTAGTAGGTGTGAGTATGATCTTCTCAAATTAGACCGAGACCAGTGACATTGATGACACCTAAATGAAGGATTTGAATGAAAAATCTAGATATGAAATGAGTGCAAATTAATCTATATTTTTAGATTTTCTATGCAATTATGATGAAAAATCTGATATGAGTTCTAAGCTAGATGAAATTGATCTATGATATGCAAATTAAGCTAACAATGATATGAAATATGAAACTAGAATGAACTAAAAACAAGATTGATCTCACAAAATGTTGATTCACAAGAAGCTTGATGATTCCTTTGATGTCAATTCACCAAAGTAAGTATGCATATTCTATGGATGGATTGTGAAGAACTGAGCCTTGATTTTATAGAAATCTAGGGCGTTGGAGGTGCATGAGAAAAACCATAAATCACTCTTGTTGAACTTAGGTTGATTTTTGAGTCAACAAGAATTAAATACTAATTAATCCATAAAAACATGCGAAATCATGCAAAAACAACTTTCTAACTCCAAATAGAGTTTAGTTCAATTTTCAACTCTCAATTGAATGTTGAGTTTAAATTTAAACTTGACTATTGATTTCTAGTTGACTTATTTTTTGATTGCGCATAATTTAATATGAATTAATTAAATAAATAAAGTGAATTATCTTCAACTTAACTGATTTTAAATTTAAAAATAACTGATTTGTTGGTTAATAAAATATTTTAATCAAATTTTATTCAAAAATAATATCATTAAATATGACAACTTGCTTTAATTAATTAAATAAGAATTTAATCAATTAATGATAGGAATTTTGATTTATTGTCAAATTTAAATAATAATAATTAGGAATAAATATAATTAAAATCAATTAAATAATTAAGTGGCATAATTAAACATAATTAATTAAATATTTAGAATATTCAATTAATTAAACTCTAGGATAAATAGAATTTATCGCCAAATAATCATTAAATTAAAGATAATTAAAATAATTAAGATAATTAAATTCAATTAAATAATTAAGTGGCAAAATTAAATTAATTAATTAATTATTCATCATATTCATTTAATAAACTTTAGGATAAACATGATTTATCGCCAAATAATTATTAAAGTAAGAATAATTATGATAAATTAGGAATATTTCTAGGAATATTCCCCGATGCAAAATTTAGGATAATCAATTAAATTTGATAATGTGCAAATGTGCCTTAGGTTAGGACTTTTATGTCGATTTCATTAGATTTGAAGATGTAGGAGGTTAATGAACCTATAGCCCATTTTTGGGTTATTACAAAGGGGTCCTACGACCCCTTAGGACACACTTGAGCATTCTAATGTGTTGAAAGGGGTCATGAGGACTTCCTAGGGGTCCTAGTATGCCTTATCACATGTTAGGACCCCTAGGAAGTCCTCTCTCTCTAGGTGAGAGAGAGAAAGAGAGGAGAGAGAAAGGTGAGTGAGATCTCTCTCCTTCAAAAATGCATTTATTTTGAAGCTCAGATGCTGGTACATGGACAATTTGGACATGAGAGTTGGCTTGTTATTGTCCGAGTTGTCTTCAGTTTGATTGGGATCAGTGTGAGTCAAGTGAGTGGGTTGATACATGGGTTCTACATTATCTTACTCCTTTATCTCTCACAGTCTCTATAGTAAATGATGACATGTATTGTTCACTTGACTACGACCATATTTCAGATCTTCTACAACTAGGACATCTTTTTGCATTGGTTGCACTAGACGGGAATGATGAGAGATCAGATTATGGGTTAGCACATTGTGTATGAGGAAAGCAGAAACTTGCACAACTGACGAAAGATGATGATATGTTCACATATCCAATAGGATCACATGCTGTTGTAGGAACATTGTTGCGCATATATATGATTAGAAATAATGACATTCCTGCATTTGAAGACTATGAGAAGCACAAAACCATTCTCATGTATTCACACCTTGTTATAGTAGCCAATGTTAAGTTGTTGAAATGTCAAGGGAAATGAAAGACAAAGGAACTTTGGATTATTAGTAGTGTTGATCATGAAGCAATACTAAATACTCTCAAGAAAAGAGATGACCCTTCAGGCACACTTCAATAGGTAAGTTCAAATCAAGTTAAAATATAGTTCTATAATTTGCCTATTTAGATGCCAAAAGGGAACTTCTTATATTCTCTATTAACTTTTCTTCTGCCTTCCGAATACAAGGATTGGAGTAGAAAGGACACTTATTTTTTATATGTAGTTGTGTAATTTGCATATTTAGATGTCAAATTTTGTATATAAAACCAACAATCGAATGTAATGTGCATAGTTAGATGCCAAATTTTGTATATAAAAATAACAATCGAATGTAATGTGCATATTTAGATGCCAAATTTTGTATATAAAAACAACAATAAAATGTAATGTGCATATTTAGATGCCAAATTTTGTATATAAAAAATTTGATGCAAAATTGGAAATATTAAAGAGCCCATAAGGTTGATTTGCAAATATTAAAAGCTCACATTTGTATCATCTTAATGCCATGTAAAACACAAAAAATGTTTTTCCTTAATATGAATGTTGTATCCTTATATAATTTGTATCATCTTAATTTTGTATCCCTACATTTGTATTGTCTTAATTCCATTACATTTGTATCGTCAAATGATGTAATAGTTGGAGTAATTGAGTCAAAATTGGTCAAATGTGTCCAAAGTAAAATGATGATTCCCTGCTGAAGGGATAGTATTCAAGGCTTGCATCCTAGCACCCAATGGAATACACTATTAGCTCCAGTTGGGTAGGTAAATGCTAGGCACATCCCCATTTTGACCATTGAGTTAGCAAAACATTCCAGACCACGCCAGACTAAAGTGTCCCCAAGGTGCACTAAGCACGATTGGGCAGTGAACTTTTGAGGCTCGTAACTCAAACCCTATGAGAGGTATCAAAGATCTGTAAGATGCTACATGACACTATTTCTAAGGTCTACAATAACCTCTCTCCATTCTGGGAGATTCAAATTTGTTTGAATTTGGCACGCGAGTCTCGCTTGATGCCAAAACTTGTAGCGAGGGTCAATTGAAAGTTGCACCAATGGATTACTTCCAAACCATTTGTCTCAGCACTGAATGGAGGGTTCCATTAGCTCTACTTTGGTGGGTAAATGCTAGGCAAAACCCTATTTTGACCACCATGTCAGCAGAACATTCCGGACCATGCCAGACCAAAGTGTCCCCAAGGTGCACTAAACATGATTGGGCAGTGAACTTTTGAGCCTTGTAACTCGGACCCCGTGAGAAGTATCAGAGATCTATGAGATTCTAGAGGATGATGTTTTTGAGGCCTACAATAACCTCTCTCCATTTTGGGAGATTCAAATTTGTTTGAATTTGGCACGCGAGTCTCACTCAATGCCAAAACTTGCAGTGAGGGTCAGTTGAAAGTTGCACCAATGGATTACTTCCAAACCATTTGTCTTGGCACCGAATGGACTGCACCATTAGCTTTGTTTGGGTGGGTAGATGTTAGGCACAACCCTTTTTTGACCATTGAGTCAATAGAACGTTCCTGACCATGCCAGACCAAAGTGTCCCCAAGGTGCACTAAGCATGATTGGGCAATGAACTTTTGAACCTTATAACTCAGACCTCGTGAGAGGTATCAGAGATCTATGAGATGCTACAAGAAAAAATTTCCAAGGCCTACAATAACCTGTCTCTATCTTGGGAGATTCAAATTTGTTTGAATTTGGCACACCTATCTTACTCAATGCCAAAACTTGTAGTGAGGGTCAGTTGAAAGTTGCACCAATAGATTACTTCCAAACCGTTTGTCCTCACACTTAATGGATTATGCCATTAGCTCTAGTTAAGTGGTTAAATAGTAGGAACAACCCCATTTTAACCATTGAGTCAGCAGAACATTTCGGACCATGCTAGACTAAAGTGTCCCCAAGATGCACTAAGCATGATTGAGTAGCGAACTTTCAAGCCTCATAACTCAGACCTCATGAGAAGTATCAAAGATCTGTGAGATGCTATAGGATGATTTTTCTAAGGCATAAAATAACCTCTCTCTATTCTAGGAGATTCAAATTTGTTTGAATTTGGCATGAGAGTCTCGTTCGATTCCAAAACTTACAGTGAGGATCAGTTGAAAGTTGTACCAATGGATTACTTACAAAATATTCATCCTGGCACCAAATGGACTACACCATTAGCTTTTATTGGGTGGTTAAATTCTAGGAATAACCCCATTTCAACCATTGAGTCAGCAGAACATTCCAGACCACGCTGGACCAAAGTGTCCCCATGGTGCACTAAGCACGATTGGGTAGTGAGATTTTGAGCCTCATAATGTGGACCCCATGAGAGGTATCAAAGATCTATGAGATGTTATAAGATGGTGTTTTTGAGGCCTACAATAACCTCTCTCCATTTTGGGAGATTCAAATTTGTTTGAATTTGGCACGTGAGTCTCGCTCGATGCCAACACTTGTAGTGAGGGTCAATTGAAAGTTGCACCAATGGATTAATTCCAAACCATTCATCATGGCACCAAATGGACTACACCATTAGCTCTGGTTGGGTGGGTAAATGTTAGGAACAACCCTATTTCTACCACTTGGTTAGTAGAACATTCCAGACCACATCGGACCAAACTGTCCCCAAGGTGCACTAAGCATGATTGGGAAGCAAACTTTTGAGGCTCATAAATTGAACCCCATTAGAGGTATTGAAGATCCATGACATGCTATAGGATGGTATTTCTGAAGCCTACAATAACCTCTCTCCATTCTAGGAGATTCAAATTCTTTTGAATTTTGCATGCCAGTCTCGTATGATGCCAAAACTTGCAGTGAGGGTTAGTTGAAAGTTGCACCAATGGATTACTTTCAAACAATTCATCCTAGCACCGAATGGACTCTACCATTAGCTTCACTTAGCTAGGTAAATGCTAGGCACAATCATGTTTCCACCAATAAGAAATTAGAACATTCCAGATGATGCTGGACCAAGGTGTCTCCAAGGTGCACTAAGCATGATTGGGCATCAGACTTTTAAGGATTGTAACTCAGACCCCATGAGAGGTATCAAAGATTCATGTGATGCTACAGAATGGCATTTCAAAGGCCTACAATAACTATTACCATTATTTTACTCCCCTTTGGTGACCTAATTACTAGATGAAGCTACATACCCTAGTTTGTGTTATTAGGTGATCTTGCTTAATATTTGTGTTAATTTCATTTGCAAAGTACATGAAGGGAAAGGAGACAAATTTCTACATCTAAGATTACATGTGCATATATCAATGTTAAGCATGTTGTACAAGAGAACTAAAAAGAACATCTATCTAAGCTCACACATTCCATGAGCTTAACCATTGCTAGAATTGCATAAATGAGTGCAAATATACATATAGTAATGAACCTGAAGTATGGGTGTGCTAGACATTGCCTAGTAATGAGTCTATCTCCATGGTGTTCCTAGTGTGCTCCTATGATCCTAAACCTATAGATAAGAATGGATAAGTGGGTTAGATCCTTCAAATCTAAATAATACCTGGTATCACAGTACCTATCTACAAGTATGCATACATGCACTCAGCCATACACCTCTGTTCATGGGCTATGCTTAGGGAACATGAATAAAAGAGGCTCCAAAAATAAAATAAATGCCATTAGTTTTTTTACTAATGTGTTTGTTCCATATTCAAATGAATTCTCTTGACCCATGATGCAGTCGATGCCAGAAAAGCATCATTTCCTTGACAGTTGCTGCATCACAGGGCAAGAGCACCCATGATGAATAGGGATACATTTAGTAAGTGAAACACTCAAGAACCATAGATACATATCAAGTGAAGCATTGACAACAATGCACTGGCATAGGGGCATCTAGTGGGTGAAGAAATACCAATGGGCATTCAATGGGGGCACCATGAGATCCATATAGCACAGGGTAACAAAATATATTTTCATTAGTAGGGCGTATGGATCAATATCTTAAGGAATAATAGAGCTCCATTAGGGAATCAGTGCAAATCAATTGCAAATATACATTACCAACAGTGGCATCTATGTAAACATAAATCAATTACCAACTGCATTATAGTGATACGGTGGATTCAAGGTCACTGATGCCCTAGATTCAAAGCCATGGCTCTTGGCCCTTAAATTATCAGTACTAAAGTAGTAACAGTGCCTTACTTTCAATCCAAAATGCAAAGGAAATGCCATGGCAATGCCTTCTAATTCATATCGAAGGGAGAAGTAATGTAATAAAGTACAGTGAATAGACTCAGTTCCCTAGTTCATAACAGTTCATGGGCTATGTAAACCTAAGCCCTCATAAAAATATTCCATCATTTGAAAAATAACAAATAGAGTTAAGCAAGTTCCATGCCATCAAATGTAGAGGTCTGTAATACATGATGCCCTAAATCCAAAAACAATGCATATAGTGCAGTCTCAGTGACAGTGAGGAAAGCATAGCACCCTAAAATCATGGGCTATGTAGAATAGTAAACATGGAAGATAGTGCCACAAAGCCTAATACTAATAAGTATACCCTAGTCACATAGCTCATAGTGAAGTGCCAAACAGTGCCCTCATCTATATGAGGATTCAATAACAAACCCCCATTGCTCACGGGCTGTGCATGAATATAAAAGAGAGACAGTGAATAAATGCATATTATGCGACAAGGATGCCCTAGGTACTAAGCAATAGAGTTATAATGAAGCATGTACCATATGTTTATATTGATGAATGTTGAGATCAATGCCACAAGCCCACAACCATACATATGCAAAAATCTAGACAATGCAAATATGATGCCCTCGGCATGGTACCAAATAGAGAACAATAAGAATAATGCCAATATCAATTGAAAATGTAGAGTAAGTGCTAGATGAAGGGTCACACTCATTGGCATCAAATACACAAGAAAATGTAGAAAATTTACAAGCAGTGCCATTATCAATACCCTCAAATATGAAGATAGCAACCAGACTAGATGCAAAGATACAAGATGAATAAGGGATACAATGCCAGTGCAAGGATCAAATACAAATGAATATGCCCTCACGGTGCCATCAAATACAGAAATGAAATTCTAGCATATGCCCTCATTTTTTAGAGGAAGAAATAACATAAAGTAAAAATGCTATGCGTTCCAAATGAATAATACCTCAGTCAATATGCCGAAAAAAGAGAGGTTGTTGTTTCCTCAATCAAACTCAAAGATCAAAGGTGGAACTTCTAGTCAGGATGGTAACTTGCCTAGTGCCATTGAGGGAGAGTGCCTGTTGCAGTGGTTTCCCCATCTTCCAAGTGTTAATGGATCGATTGGTCATTTGAGTCTCCCCTCTTTTAGGGTGGAGATTCTTGTGGTCTCATCTTTTATTTTCAGTGTTTATTTTAGGTGGATTTCTTTTTAAAGTTGTAAATATTTTAAAATTTATTTCCCCATTTTTTTTGGGTTCAAGTTATTTTAAAATACCATTAAATCCACATGTATTGGCATAAGGGTAGTAAAAATTTAAATGTGAAAATTCATTGCAAAGTGTCATTATAATTTTGACAAATGGCATTTTATAAGCCATTGTCAGAATACCATTTTTTAGAGCCTGACTTAGTGGGTGGGATCTTTCCTTTGACCATCTATTTTAGGCACCCCACTTTTTCCACTACCCCTACAATCTCAGGAGTTGGGCATCTGAATTGAGGAGGCATTTTATGGGCCTATTTGCAGATTTTCCTTTCTAGGAGGTCATGGGTCATGAATGCAGATTCCTACAGTTTTCATTTTTATACCTCTCACTTGGGTGATTGAGGTTGGTTCTTCTTTCCCTAGTTCTTGGAGGTGAAGGTTTTTAGCTTTGGAGAAGCAAGTTGTTGTTTGGCTCCCTTAAATTTAGTTTATAGCAATTTTCCTTCTTTTCCTACAACTTTGCGAGTCATTTTGATGGATTTGATGTATGTATTGTGATCAAGAAATCTTAGTCCTTTACTTGATATTTTGTTCATTTGGATGTTCACAAGCACTGTTATTTCTCAAGATCTCAATCAGTGTAAGTTGAATGTGTTTGGGTTTGTGGAATTCATTTTCCCTTCTCATCTACAACCAGCACCTGATTATTTCCAAGGGAAAAATTAGATTAGGGAGAAGTTGTGATGCTTAGGTTATGTTCTAAATCATATTGTGAGTTTATTTTCAAGTTGTGGATCTATCAAAGTTTTGGTGAATTGCCTAGTTTTAGTTCCAATTTCATGCAATCTCTCTCCCTTTTCCTTCAAATTTTGGTTAATTTTTAGGTGATTCAAGAGGAAGCTAGCCCCTATTCTAGAGGTCTACCTCTTGATAGGTGACCCACAGCCTAGAGGTAGTCCCATGTTTCACGGGATTGCTAGGTTCTACACTTAGCCATACTTGGGTGCAATCCCTAGTGACAATAGTTTTTGGCACACCTGGTGGGACTCTTTGTTTCCCATTATTCACTGAGATTCTAGTGTGATCCTCAATGCAATTAGCCTTTAAGAGGTAGTTTGTTTCAAGCACCATGGTGACTCTGAGAGAAATCTACTTATTTAAGCAGTCCAAGTGTTGATAAGTTTAAAAAAATATCTTTTACGAACTCATTTAATGAGTAAGCATGTCAATGCCTAATGTATATTCACCTTATCACCCTCCATATCATGAAAAAGCTACCCATGTGTTGGTATTCATTCCATATCAAGCTGGCCAAGTAGCAACATATAACCAAAATTGCCCACAAATAGCAGGTTACCAGCATGCACTACCATACCCTCCCACCTAGCATCAAGCACCTTGGCAACATTCCTATGAACCACCCTATGAGGGACATCATTACAATCCTTAGAACTAGCCTAATGTCACTTCAGATTCAAACTCCATGTCCTCTTTTTTGACAATTTTTCGGGAGGAGATGAGCTCTTTCATGAAAGACTATGCAGAGATGAAGTCTCAAAAAGAGGAGCTCTCAAGGCAGCTACATAACCAGCTAGCAATTCATGAGAAGATCCTTGAAGAGAAGAACCATCTGATCTTGACACAAGAGAAGGTTTATAAGAAGATTCTGGATGACCATCAAGATTTCATAAGGAGCATCTACCAGACAACAACAAAGAATGAGGAAGATCTCTGAAAAGAGTTAGCTGAAAAGGATGAATTTCATGATCATGAGCAGGAGACACTTGCCAAGAAGATTGTAGAAGAGGATCAATTGATTAAGAATCTATTGGCACAAGCACCAAGGCAAGGAGATCAAGAAGTTGTTGTTGCCCCAATGCAAGAGAGCTCACCAGATCAACTAGAGGACAAAAAGGACTTAATGCAGTCTTGGAGACCCTCATGGACTATGTATTCGGGTTACAAGATGCCAGCTCTTTTTAAGGAGATCTAGAAGGAGATACCCCATGCTACTAAAGAGAACCTAGAAGCTTTGTAGACCAAACAAGAAACTCACAAGGTACGAATCCCAAGTTTCTTACCTGGTAAGTTCACTAGCACCTCTATTGAAATTCCAAGCTTTAGGACTTCTCCTTCAGTTTAGAATCTTAGTCAATGGGAGCCTAACCTACATGAATTTTAAGAGCCTATTCATGATGCCATCTCAGTTTCTTAGCTACTCCATCCTATTCCAATAGATGAGACAACTAGAAAGTTTGACTTCCTAAGTAACAGTGAGCCTGTCCTGTAGTAGATAAAGCCCTATAAGCCACTTCCTAAAGGGCCCCCTATACCTCATAGCATTTTAGAGAACCAAGAAGAAGATGAAACTTACCTTTTAGGTTTACTTTTCATGACTATCATGAGCAACAAGTAGATTTATTATATGGTGATGGATTAGAGTAGCTAGATAAGGATAAGAAAGAAAGTGAAGAAGGTGAGAGCCTAGCTAATTTGTTTGAAGAAGTACCTTCTGTTAGAACCTTGAAAAATTTTCACGGCTTTAGCCCTTTTCTTCTGGTCTCTGCAGTTTCTTTTAGGTCTCTGGCATTATCCCTAGTTCAAAATTTTGAAAACTAGCTATTGTGTTCAAAAACCCTTTGTAAAGCCCTGGCCTTGTTCTAATTTCATGTTACTTTTCTGGGTCACTTAAAAGTCCTAATTGGCATGTGCTTTATATTTTTGGTCGACTTTCAGTGGTTTTCTTTTAATTTTTCCTAAGTTTCGATACCCTCGATGGCTTTTAATATTTCCTAAGTCTTAGTGACCGATGAATTAATTATTTCCTAAAGCCCTTAGCCCTTAATATTTCCCAGGGCCCAGCTCTCTAACACCATCTTGATCCAACGTTTGTCATGAAAGCACAAGGGTTTTGTTAGAGGCTTGTGCTTTTGTGATGACCGTTGATTCTCTTTCATGATGTTGCCTTTTTCTATATATGGGTCCACTGTGAGTAGGCACACATGGCATCTCCCTATTAGCTGAAGGAAATAGTGAAGTGGTAGGGTTGTCAGAATGAATGAAGAAATTGTATGTCTGTTTGTCAGATTCTATAATGTGGTAGTCCTTGATTCGTTGGAGTATCATATGCAGCATGGTGGGGTCATGCTTTGTGATATCAGCTAAGATTCTAGATTGACGGCTAGCATGTAAGCACATAGAGTCTTTTGAGGCCTTCAGATCTTGTGCCATTCATCTGATCCTCCAAGTGTTCATGTTAGAGATAAAGGTGGGTCCAAAATAACATGTAGGCACAGTTAGTAGTTTTTGACTAGTCCATGATTTAGTGTGTTGGTAGTTGTCAGTGGAACCTAGTTTCTAGCTTGTCAGAGGGTCCTGACATCTGCAGAGGATCACCGACGGGCATAAGTTCTCATGAGATATGTCAAAGGTTTGAGATCTTATGCTGGCCATCGATCTTACTTTTCTTAGATGGCTGATGAGGGTGGGTCCTCTGGTAGGTGGTGCTGACTTGGACGTGTTCTTATTGGTCTAGGTGTGTTGAGTTGGGCTTGTCAGTGGGTCTACCAGTCTTAGGGGAGTTAATACACTACAAGATCTAATGGTTGTCATGATACCATTGATTGGAGTTGCATGATGGATAAGTCAGTGGTGTAGCAATAGCCATTGATCTTCACTAAAGGGGGATGCTTTGTGATGGGTCCTTTGTCAGTGGTGACTGGGCATGAGCAGCTAATGGCATGGCGACAAATGGCACAAAGTGTTTAGCGACCTGACAAATTTTCAAAGGCCTCACTCATTCGCACAATAAAGTGGTGATATTCTAAATTGACTGGTGATCTGATGAATGAGCGTTCGCATAATAGCTAAATGAATTGGTGGAAAGGTGAAACACTTGGTGAATAGGCACTAACCTTTTGTCGCTAGTTCGCTAAATATGGGATCGAGGTTAAATGTTTTCCTTTAGTCACCAGGTCACGAAGTTAAAGATGGGTTAAGGCTTTCTTTCTTTGAATAGGAAAAAGAATAGTCACATAGTCGCTTGGAGTTAACCTAAGGGTGGCAGTTGAGTTAAGACTTAAAGACCATGAAAAAGAGAGATCTAATGGTCAGGACTTAAAGTTGATCTGATTTCAAATGTGGACTGCCGATTTGCTACTGGTGCTATGAAACTGATTGCTTGATTTCAAATTCAAATTTCTAAGGGTTTCCTGTGACCAAAAGGACCAGAATTGAATGCTTTCACAGTGAAATTTGCTTTGTTTGGTGGTGCTTGTTATTACAGTGTGGTCTAGGGTGTTCCATGATCATCTGCAGTGGTTTGTACTATGTGGTTTTGTGCTCGAGGCATGCTATAGGTGGCCAAATAGGTTGAAAAATTCAAATTTTCATGATTTGCAGTACTTTCCCAGAGATCTATCATAAGTGCAAATCTTTCTCAGGCATAGCCGACTGGTTTTCATCCCCTACATTTAAATTTGTGACCATTTCTAGTTTCTTGGGTGGTTGAAACCCTAACCCTTGTCACCCGAAGCTTAATGCATCCTCTTTGAGGATTCCAAGGTGATTAGTGGTGGTATATATTGTAGCATTTTTTATTTTGTAAGGGTTTTTGATGGTATTATACTGAGTAAGGAGAGCCTGGATCTTGGGTCTATTTTTTTGGCATTATATTGTCTTGGTAATGTATTGATTCTGAATATTAATGAGAATACACTTGAATTCCTATCTCAAATCTCTGATTGTCTTCTTTTTCTGATTGTGGATTCATATATGTTAAGGTCACAAAGTGGATTAGCATATGGTAAACAAAGAGTATTGTGAGATCAACTTGGAGTTCCTAACAAAGTTAGGATTAAAGCCTTTAGAGTGATTTCAGTGAGTTCATTATTAGATTGGAATCTGATGATCATGTTTGGGAGTGAGGGGAGTAATAGGCAAAGAACTTACTCTAAGTTCATGTGTGTTTGAGTTAATGTTTAGTTGATATATGTTATCAAGTGACTCATTGCCCTAGTTAAGGCATTGATCCTATCTCTAGAGGCAGTCCATCATCATCAATCACACACACAATTCAAATGATAAAATGTTCAATCAATTAGTAAGGGGTATAGTTGTATATTATTTTGTGATTCCTTTGAAGAAGTGAATTAAGGGTACACCAACCTGAGCATTAAGGCTCAAAGTGTAGATGGATCTCTTTTGAAACTTGTTAATTGGCCCTCTTCCTTATGGACTTTGGAGTGGTGATAGAGTCAAAGTTATATTAAAGTTATCCATCAAAGTATAAATCTACAAGTTGAAGATCAAAGGGAACTCCCAACAAAATGGCAACTCTACTAGGGAGAGTCTAGTGATAAAGGTTGTTAAGTGAACTCTTGATTTCCTATTGTATTCAATTAAAATATTTCCTATCTAGGTGGGTGGTGACTCAAAAGGTTAGAACTAGTGTCATACTATAAATCATGGACAGAAGGAGGAATACTAGGTCCTTTGTTAGAAAGAATCCACAGGTCACTCTAGAGAAATTGCCTAGACAGGAGAAGAAGAGTTGGATCAGAAGGAATGGTGAGTCTACTAGTGCTCCAATAAGAGAACAAAGGAATATCAGAGGTAGAGCACCACATGTTTCCTCAAGTGAGGAAGGTTCACAAGACATAGTTTCTAGATCAGATGGTGGTCGCTCTGAAGATAGATTTTATGATACCCCAGAGGCTGTATTTCAAAACAAGGGTCCATTGCCTGCAGGTCAGGATGAAGAAGCTAGAGAGATGGGTTTGGAGATTTATTTAGATCTTGATGAAGATAATTTCAGGAGAGAACCCATGAGACCAAGGCAAGTCCATTTCCCATATCAAAATCTTAATGATATAGATGTGTCATCAGGTTTTGATGACAGTATGGTAGACCTAGATGATTTAAATGCACTAAGGTTACAGTTGGCAAAATAGGATGCCATACATAAGAGGTTACAAGAGGAGAGAGAAGCTAAAAAGGTGAATGCTCTGATAGAAAGATAGTCTCTCCTTAGAAAGATTAATGAAATGAAGGAGAGAAACAAGATGCTTGCTTCTGCTCCTAGGACTTTGCAACATGATGTCTTTGGTGATCTTGATGCTTTGAGGAGTGAGCAAGAGAACTTGCTACAAGATCAGGAATTTGATAAGGAGGGCCCTATGATCAGACAGGTTCAAAGTTATGCTTCCCTACCTAAAGATAAAGATGGACATGAAATCACTAGGCCTGCTATTGTCACTGGTGAGAAAAGAAAGCAAAAGATGGTGGGACATCAAACAAGTAGATCATTGACAATACCAGGGGTCCCACCACCCAATTCAAATAAGGACACAGAGATAGAAAGAAGAAGAAAAGAAGATGAGGAACTTGCAAGAGAATTAGAAAAGGCTGAAATTGAAGCTTCCATTGTAGAAAAGAGAAGAAAGATCTAGTTCTTGAAGGCTTCATCTGCAAATGCTCTTGGTCCATCTACTACTGAACTAGGTATACCATCTATTACTACTACTATTCCACTTAGTAATGCTGCTACTAGTTCAATTCCTTCTTCATCTGCTAGGATAGGTACTGATCGTAGGTAGCAGTCAAATGCACAAGTAGATGGAAATGTAAATGCAAATGTTAATCCTAGGGTTAACACTAGTTCAAGTTTTCAAAGAAGACCTATGCAATTAGAAGGCTATAGGAAAATTAGTTTTGATGGGATTCTTGGCTACCTGAATGTTTTTCCAAATGATATAAGAGATAAGGTACCTAAGTTTTCTGGTAATAATGCTATTAGTTGTGAGGAGCATCTTAGGTTGTTTGTTGATATGCTTAATGATTATGAGGTAGAGCATGAGGATGTAGTCATGAAATTGTTTGTTCAATCTCTAATGGACGATGCTAGAGATTGGTTTAAGAGACTTCCTGATAAATTTATTGATACTTGGGATTCCTTTGAGAGATGTTTCAAAGAGAAGTATGGTGATAGGCTTAATGCTAGTTTCATGTTAAATGAAATCAATACCATAAGGAAAAATCAGAATGAGACTGTAGCTAAGTTCAACATGAGATTTCAGAAGGGTATGCATAAGTTGTTCTAAGTTATGTGGCTAGATGACAATGTTTGTCTAACTACATACTTCAATGCCTTTGATGGAAATATGGGATACTTGTTGAGGGAAAAAGAACCAAGAACTCTTAGAGATGCTTTTAGGATTTTTGTCAATATTGAGAACAATATGAAGATATCAGGGAAATTGGGTGGGAAGAGAGATGATCCAAAGTTGTTGGGAGACAAGAAATACAAAAAAGAAAATGATAGGAATGTTGGAGCTAGGAGGCAAGAAGAAGATAAATTGGATAAGGTGCTCAGTGCATTGAAGGATTTGAAGGCACCTACAAATAGGAACATTAGTACTCCTACCAATGAGAGGCCTCAGTTCAACAACAATTTCAATAAGTAGAATAGATTGTAGCACTACCCCTACAACACCCAATGGAAGGATGGCAAGACTATTGTCCCTATTGCAAGAAATAAAAATGATAGAGGTGTCCCTGACCCTCTACAAAAAGCTTCAATAAATGTCATGGAGGACATACCTTGGTGTGTTGCATGCTAGTCCCCTCATTCTGTAGAGCATTGTGTGGTTGTACATTCTATGGCTCCAAATCAGGATTGTGGCAGTGAGGAGATAGATCAAGAAGAAGATCAAGATGATGTTGGATGCAACATGGCTACTTCATATCTAGGATATGAAGATGATTCTAATTTTGATGAAGAAGTAGATGTAAATGTGAAGAGACACACTCAGGCCCTTTTTCATCAAGAGGTATTTTTTGATAATGAAGACATTGATAAGAAGACATGTAACATGAACTCTTTTTCTGAACTAGTAAATTTAAGAAGACCTTCTAGAGAAGAGATGGATAGAATTATTGCATAAATGATTGCCCAGGTGCAAACTAGAGGCATGGTGGCAAGGAATACAAATGAGAAAGCTACATGAATGTTTATAAAGAGTGCCAACTCTAGAGAGCCTAATGAGAACAAATCAAAAGGTGATCACATGGTGAAATTTAAGAATGTAAAAGGTAAGAATTGTGAGCCTAAGGGAGTTGGAGTGGAAAGATTTTCTAGTGAGATTGAGAAGCTAGTTAACACAATGGCTAAGATTGAAAAAATGAGGGTGGCCAATACACCTAATGTATTAGATAAACAAAGAGGTACTAAGGCTATGCAGATTGAGATTCCTTCCTCTGCTCCTATTGATATGTTAGTTGTATTGTCCCAAATTACAGTTAAGGTTCCATTGTCAGAATTGTTGAGGATCCCTGAACACAAAGACAAAGCTATTACATGGGTAGATAATGTTCATAATAATGATGTTGCATGCAATGGGTCTCAGGGTAAAGCTTTGAAAGGTGTTGCTGCTCAGGGAATTGTATCTCAAATTCCTCCTATATATTTGGAAAGTTTTGTCAATGCTAGCCTTGAAAACATTGATCCATTCTTTTTAAGTGTCCTTGTGAATGGAATGAAACTAAGAAATTGTATGATTGATAGTGGTGCCTCTAGTACTATCATGCCTTTTAAAATCATGGAGAGGTTGGGCCTTAAAGTTGATATAGTTCAAGGCAGATTTTGTACAATGGATCAGAGGGAGGTACTAGTTATTGGGACTATCAATGGAATACCATATAGGTTGGTAGCATATCCAGAGAAAGAATTGACAATGAGTGTTTTGGTGGTGGACATCCCTCCTCATTATGGGATGCTGCTATCTAGAAGATGGAGTACTGCCATGGGTGGAAGTTTACAGTGTGATTTGTCCTATGCCACTTTCAAGACTGATGATCAGTTTGTCAAGATTGAGAGAGAGCCAAGAGTATGCCACATGATTGAAAGGAATATTGACAATGAAACTACATGTTTTGTGGATACTGATATTAATGTTTTTAGGGTAGAGATCCTTGCACTTGAAAATGAACTTATTTTGTCACCTATCTCTATTGAGGTAAGTGTTAAATCTATGAAGGGTGATTTGTGGGTAATGTACTTTGATGGTGCAAATTGCAAGGATGGAGTAGGAGCAGGTATTCTACTTATTTCTCCTAATGGAAACACCTAAAAATTTTCTTTCACATTGAATTTCTTTTGTACCAACAATATAGCAAAATATGAGGCATTGTTGTTAGGACTAAGGTTGGCACAAAAACATGGTATTAAATGCATAAGTGTTGTTGGTGATTCTGAGTTGGTGGTGTCCCAAGTCAGGTCAGTATATGCTTCCAAGAACAAAAGGTTGAAACAATATAGGAATGCAGTTTGGGATTTGATTGAACATTTTGATGCTTTCAATACTGAATGGAAGGATAGGAGTAATAATAAGATGGCTGATTTGTTAGACAATATTGTAATCAATCCCACTGATATTACTTTTGCTGGTATCTCTAAAGTTGAAATTCAGGCTAGGCCTAGTATACCAGATAATGTTGAAAATTGCCAAGTTTTTGATGATGATAACGATATCTTGAAGTTTATGAGTTGTGAGGATTAGTATCATGGTGTGGAATTTTATTGTTTAGCCTTGGTTGAGTCAGTAGAAGGAAAAGAGGTTGTCTTTGGCAATGAGGTCATTCAACTTAGAACTAACAAGGTGCCCAAGGGGCTTGTTATTTTCGAGACTATCTTTGATAACCATGATAGAGTTCAAAAGAATATCAAAATAGAGGATCATGCTAATCTAGAGGAGATAAATCTTGGAACACGTGAGGCACCTAAGAAGGTATACATAGGTAGGGACATGTCTCACAATGTGAGAAAATCTTTGATTGAATTACTAAGAAAATTTAGACATGTTTTTTCTTGGTCATATGATGACCTAAAGGTTTATAGAGAAGACTTTTTTCAGCATATCATTCCTTTGAAAGAAGATGCTAAACCTTTCTAGCAAAAACAAAGGCCTATTAATCTCACTTTGGCACCCAAGATGCAAGAAGAGTTAATGAAACTGAGAGATGTTGGAATTATCAAGCCTATAAGGAACTCTTCATAGGTTTCAAACCTTCTTCCTGTCAGAAAGAAGAATGGTGACATCAGGCTTTGTGTGGACTTCAGGAATTTGAACATCAGCTCATTAAAGGATAACTATTGTTTGCCCAATATGGAAGCTATGTTGCAGAGAGTGACTAGATCAGAACTGATGTCTATGATGGATGGTTTCTCTAGTTACAATCAAGTCATTATGAAAGAATCATAATAGTTTAAGACAACTTTCACAACACCTTGGGGGACATATGTTTATGTGAGAATGCCTTTTGGTCTCACAAATGCTAGTGCTACTTTTCAGAGGGCAATTGATGTTGCCTTTTTAGATTTCATAAATGATTTCTTTGTTGTATATTGAGATGATTTAACTGCCTATTCCGAGAAGGAAGAAGACCACTATACTCATTTAGAGGAAATATTTGTGAGGGCCTTGGAATTTGGCATTTCATTAAATCCAAGGAAATGTGCTTTTGGTGTCACTGAAGGTAAGTTGCTTGGCCACCTAGTTGGGAAGCAAGGAGTGAGAATTGACCCTAAGAGGGTAGCAGCTATTGATAAAATTTAGAGACCAAAGAATGTTAAAGGGATCCGGTCCTTCTTTGGTTAGGTCAATTTCTTAAGGAGGTTTGTAACAAATTTTATAGAGGTTACTAGACCTATTTCTAAGATGTTGAAGAAGGGATATGCAATCAATTGGGAGGGTGAACCTAATGAAGCTTTCAAATATATCAAGCAGGCTATCAAAGATGCACCAGTGCTTACGGCACTTGATTATAAGTCCTAATGCACATCTTTTTCTTTGCATCTTTTCATACTATTGCTATAATTTTGTTACAAAATAATAAGGATGGTTTTGAGTAGCCTATTGCATTCTTCAGTAAATCTTTGCAGGCTACTGAATTGAAGTATGACATAAATGAGAAACAAGCATATGCACTTGTGAAGGTAGTCAAGGATTTTAGGTGTTACTTGATGGGGGCAGTTGTGATTACTTTTGTGCCGAGTGCAGTTGTCAAGGATATTTTCTCGTAGCAAGAGGTGTCTGGGAGAAGATGCAAGTGGATCAATAGGATCCAAGAATTCAATGTTGATATCTAGATTACCAAATTGGTTAGAGGACAAGGATTGGCAAAACTGATGGCCCAATCCAATCTTGATGCAAATCAGGTAAATCATTCTGAAATTGATTATACATGTGATATAGATGATTCTATCTGGTATCAGGATATTATCTATTATCTAAGAAACATGAAGTGTCCAAATGAGATGAATGATAATCAGAAGAGAACATTAAAATTACAAGCCATCAAGTATGTAATTATGAAATGTAAATTGTATAGAAATAATTTAGATTGCATACTTTTGAAATGTGTAGATGAAGATCAAGCTAACAAGTTGTTGAAAGAAATGCATGAGGGAGTTTGTGGTGGACATTGTATGGGTAAAATAACTGCTCATAAAATCTTGAGAGTAGGATTCTAGTGGCCCACAATCTTCAAGGATGCAGAGAAGTTGGTAAGGAGGTGTGATGCGTGTCAAAGGTTCTTTGGTAAGCTTAAATTTTTAGGTAATGTGCCATTAAGAGTAGTAGAAGTTTAGGCTCCTTTCCAACAATGGGAAATTGATTTCATAGGGGAGATACCAAACAAGTCTATTGGAGGACACTCATGGATCTTAGTTGCCACTGATTACTTTACAAAGTGGGTAGAGACTATACCTACAAGAAATGCAATTAGTAAGGTGGTCATTGATTTTCTATTCAATAATATTGTTACAAGGTTTGGTTGCCCTAAGAGGATAGTTAGTGATAATGCAATGTGTTTCAGGTCTGTTGAATATAAGGACTTTTGCAAAGGTTTAGGAATTCAAATTTCTAATTCCTCATCTTATCATCCACAAGGAAATGGTCTGGTAGAATCTACTAATAAGAGCCTGATGAAAGTCCTAAAGAGACTTCTTGAAAAGAATAAAAGAGCATGGAATTCAAAGCTTCCATTAGCTCTATGGGCTGATAGGGTGATTGTGAAGAGGGCAATTGGTTGTGCACCATTTGACCTAGTATATGGAATACATGCAAGAATGCCTCAGAATAAATTATTGGAAATGTATAAATTTTTTTAGTTATATGATGATGACATAGATGATGAGATGCAACTGAGAATTGAGGACCTCATTAGGTTGGATGAAATCAGGAGAGAGTCAGTTGTAAGGAATGCCAGATTGCAGTTTCAGGTTAAGAATTTGTATGACAAGAAAACTATTGAAAGGATGTTTGAGCCTGGTGACCTAGTATTAATTTGGAATGCCAAATTGGAGGATAAGGGAAAAAATGGTAAATTTGATCCCATTTGGTTAGGGCCATATCTAATTCATGAGAAATGGGGCCAAGATTCATATATGGTCAAAGAGTTAAATGGTGAAGTTCAGGAATTGCCAGTTCCTGGACAATTCTTGAAGAAATACTTCAATTGAAGGTATTTTATTTCCATGAACAGTAGTTAGGTCTGTACAAATTGTAAATTCTATAAAAAATTTTGAAGTTGTGTGCCCCTATCCTATTTTCTCTTGGTCTATTAGGTTTTGGTCCTATTGCTCTCTGTTGTAAGTTTTTCCAGTGGGATGGTCTACTTTAAACTAGTGATTCTAATTCCTTGCTATGCCTGTAGGAGGCATACATCCCTAGACAAAACCACTGTTAGCATCTTGAAAAAATTTCATGGCTTTAGCCCTTTTCTTCTGGTCTCTGCAGTTGCTTTTAGGTCTCTGGCATTATCCCTAGTTCAAATTTTTGAAAACTAGCCATTGTGTTCAGAAACCCTTTGTAAAGCCCTGGCCTTGTTCTAATTTAAAGTTACTTTTCTTGGTCACTTAAAAGTCCTAATTCACATGTGCTTTATATTTTTGGTCAACTTGTAGTGGTTTTCCTTTAATTTTTCCTAAGTTTCTATACCCTCGATGACCTTTAATATTTCCCATGTCTAAGTGACTGCTGAATTAATTATTTCCTGAAACCCTTAGCGCTTAATATTTCCCTAGGCCTGGCTCTCTGACACCATCTTGATCTAATGGTTGTCATGAAAGCACAAGGGTTTTGTCAGAGGCTTGTACTTTTGCGATGGCCATTGATTCTCTTTCATGACATTGCCTTTTTCTGCAGATGGGTCCACTGCCAGGTAGGCACATATGGCATCTTCCTATTGGCTGAAGGAAATAGTGAAGTGGAAGGGTTGTTAGAATGAATGAAGAAATTGCATGTCTATCTACTAGATTTTGTGATGTGGTGGTCCCTGATTTGTTGGAGTATCCTATGTAGCATGGTGGGGTCACACTCTATGATATTGGCTAAGATTCCAGATCGACAGCTGGCATGTAAGTGCACAGAATCTTTTGAGGCCTTCAGAGCTTGCACCATTCATTTGATCCTCCAGGTGTTCATGTCAGAGATAAAGGTGGGTCCAAAATAACATGTAGGCATAGTTGGTAGTTTTTGACTGGTCCATGATTTAGTGTGTTGGTAGTTGTCAGTGGGACCTGGTTTCTAGCTTGTCAGAGGGTCCTGACATCTGCAGAGGATCAATGATGGGCATAAGTTCTCATGAGATATGTCAGAGGTTTGAGATCTTACGCTAGCCGTCGATCTTACTTTTCTTAGATGGTTGATGAGGGTGGGTCCTCTAGCAGGTGGTGCTAACTTGGGCATGTTCTCATTGGTCCAGGTGTGCTGAGTTGGACATGTCAGTGGGTCCATCAGTCTCAGGGGAGTTAATACGCTATAAGATCTAATAGTTGTCATGATACCGTTGATCAGAGTTGCACAATGGATAAGTTAGCGGTGTAGCAACAGCCATCAATCTTCACTAAAGGGGGATGCCTTGTGGTGGGTCCTTTATTAGTGGTGACCGGGCATGAGCAGTGAATGGCATGGCGACAAATGACACAAAGTGAGCCCAAGTGGGGTCTAAGGTCTTAGTAGTCTGGACAAAAGTGTTTAGCGGTCTGACAAATTTTCAAAGGCCTTGCTCATTTGCACAATAAAGTGGTGATAATCTAAATCGACTGGAGATCTAGCAAATGAGTGTTCCCGTAATAGCTAAATGAATTGGCGGAAAGGTGAAACATTTAGCGAATAGGAACTAACCTTTTGTCACCAGTTCGCTAAATATGGGACCAAGGTTAAATGTTTTCCTTTAGTCACCAGGTCATGGAGTTAAAGATGGGTTAAGGTTTTCTTTCCGCAAATAGGAAAAAGCATTGTCGCATAGTCACTTGGAGTTAACTGAAGGGTGGTAGTTGAGTTAAGACTTAAAGACTATGAAAAAGAGAGATCTAATGGTCAGGACTTAAAGTTGATCTGATTTCAAATGCGGACCGCCGATTTGCTACTGGCGCTATGAAACTGATTGTTTGATTTTGAATTCAAATTTCTAAGGGTTTCTTGCAACCAAAAGGACTAGAATTGAATTCTTTCGCTGCCAGATTTGATTTGTTTAGTGGTGCTTACTGTTACAGTGTGGTCCAATGTGTTCCATGACTATCTGTAGGGGTCTAGACTATGTGGTTTTGTGCTTGAGGCATGCTGTAGGTGGCCAAACAGGTTGACAAATTCAAATTTTCATGATTTTCAGTACTGTCCTAGAGATCTATCATAAGTGCAAATCTTTCTCAGGCATCGCCGACTGGTTTTCATCCCCTGCATTTAAATTTGTGACCATTTCTAGTTGCTTGGGTGGTTGAAACCCTAACCCTAGTCACCCGAAGCTTGATGCATCCTCTTTGAGGATTCCAAGGTGACTAGTGGTGGTATATATTGTAGCATTTTTTATTTTGTAAGAGTTGTTGATGGTATTATACTGAGTAAGGAGAGCCTAGATCTTGGGTATGTTTCTTTGGAATTTTGTTGTCTTGGTAATGTATTGATTTTGATAATTAATGAGAATACACTTGAATTCCTGTCTCAAATCTCTGATTGTCTTCTTTTTCTGATTGTCGATTCATATATGTTAAGGTCACAAAGTGGATTAGCATATGGTAAACAAAGAGTATTGTGAGATCAGCTTGGAGTTCCTAACAAAGTTAGGATTAAATCCTTTAGAGTGATTTCAGTGAGTTCATTATTAGATTGGAATCTAATGATCATGTTTGGGAGTGAGGGGAGTAATAGGCAAAGCACTTACTCTAAGTTCATGTGTGTTTGAGTTAATGTTTAGTTGATATATGTTATCAAGTGACTCTTTTCCCTAGTTAAGGTAGTGATCCCATCTCTAGAGGTAGTCCATCATCATCAATCACACACACAATTCAAATGATAAAATCTTCAATCGATTAGTAAGGGGTATAGTTGTATATTATTTTGTGATTCATTCAAAGAAGTGAATCAAGGGTACACCCACCTGAGCATTAAGGCTCAAGTGTAGGAGGATGTCTTTTGATCCTTGTTAATTGGCCCTCTTCCTTATGGACTTTGGAGTGGTGATAGAGTCAAAGTTATATTAAAGTTATCCATCAAAGTATAAATCTACAAGTTGAAGATCAAAGGGAACTCCCAACACCTTCTTATGTTGAACAAGATGAAGTAGTGCAAGATTTACTAGTTGAGCTCTCTGATTATGATAAGAAAGATACAACTATTGCTAACTTAGGAAAACAAGAAGATTTTGACTCTATGATAAATGCTTACTGGTTAGCTTTTGTTGATGTTCCTCATCTTCCTGAAAAGGGCAATGGCTTGTATGTTCTTGAAGAAGAGTTTCTTTTCAGGAGGGAAATCTTGTTCTAGCTATAGAATCAGTGACAATACCTATCTGCAATAAAGTGGTGGATGAATCTAAGGAATCTTATTTCCTAGACCTGAGATAGTTTGATAGATTTGATGAGTTATTAGATATTCCAACTAATGAAGAGGATGATCCTCTAACTACAAAAGAAGAAATGTTATGGCAGATTATCATGGAGGGGCAAATTTTTTATCAGCATGCTGAAGATATTCATGAGGTGCATACTGAGCAACAGGGGCCTAGTTTTATATTCTCTAGGGGGTGTCCTATCAAATATCTAGCCCAGGTGGGGTCAAGCAAGACATGCATACTCAAGGACTCAATGGAGGGTGATATTAGAAGTCCAATCCTTTGTGACCAGGGGCTTATTTAGCCTTATCAGACTCCCTAGGAGGACACCACCTATGATCTAATTGAGGTTAGTAGTCTAGTCCACCTAGTTCAAAAGTTTATATGCCAGGCAGTTTAGTATGTTTTTATATTCCATATCATCCTTGTTGGCATCAAATATGAAGAGTACAATACCCTAAGGAGAATGGGAAGTTATTTCAACAATCTAGTTAATGGATTTGCTTAACCAATTTGCAAATACTAGTTAGAGTAGGGTAGGGTAGAAGTTTTGCTTCTTGTGTTCCCTAAGTGCTTCAACACAAGTTTGTTTTAGTTTTCAATTTGGCCTTGGGTTGCAATAAGCCTAAGTAGTCTATTAGGTAGTTAGCTTTAGTGTTGTTGAAGAGAAGGAGGTTGTTTTATTTGGGAGCCATGTTCAATTTTAAGATTACAGGACTCTGTGCCCAATGGATCTTTAAGGAAAATGGTCAAGATGCTTAGTAGGAAACACTCATTAGAGGTTGCCAGAGTGTTACCATTATTTTACTCCCCTTTGGTGACCTGATTACTAGATGAAGCTACGTACCCTAGTTTGTTTTATTAGGTGATCTTGCTTAATATTTGTGTTAATTTCATTTGCAAAGTACATGAAGGGAAAGGAGATAAATTTTTGCATCTAAGATTACATGTGCATATATCAATGTTAAGCATGCTATACAAGAGAACTGAAAAGAACATCTATCTAAGCTCACTCATGCTGTGAGCATAGCCATTGTTAGAATTTCATAAATGAGTGCAAATATACATATAGTAATGAACATGAAGTACGGGGGTACTAGACATTGCCTGGTAATGAGTCTATCTCCACGGTGTTCCCAATGTGCTCTTGTGATCTTGAACCTGTAGATAAGAAAGGAGAAGTGGGTTAGATCCTTCAAATGTAAATAATGCTTGGTATCATAGGACCTATCTACAAGCATGCATACGTGCACTTAGCCATACACCTCTATTCATGGGTTGTACTCAAGTCATGTGCATAAAAGAGGCTCTAGAAATAAAAGAAATGCCATTATTTTTTTTACTAATGTGTTTGTTGCATGTGTAGATGAATGCTCTTGATCTGTGATCCAATCGATGCCAAGAAAGCCTCATTTCCTTGACAATGGTTGCATCATAGGGAAAGAGCACCCATGATGAATAGGGATACATTTAGTAAGTGAAACACTTAAGAACCATAGATACATATCGAGTTAAGCACTGACAACAATGCACTGGCACAGGCACATCCAGTGGGTGAAGAAATACCAATGGGAATTCAATGGGGGCACAATGAGATCCATATAGCATAGGGTAAAAAAATATATTTCATCAATAGGGCGTATGGATCAATGTCTTAAGGAATAACAGAGCTCCATCAGGGAATCAGTGCAAATCAATTGCAAATATACATTACCAACAGTGGCATCTATGTAAACATAAATCAATTACCAACTACATTGCAATGATACGGTGGATTCAAGGTCACCGATGCCCTAGATTCAAAGCCATGGCTCTCGGCCCTTAAATTATCAGTACTAAAGTAGTAACAATGCCTTACTTTCAATCCAAAATGCAAAGGAAATGCAATGGCAATGCCTTCTAATTCAAATCAAAGGGAGAAGTAATGCAATAAAGTACAGTGAATATACTCAGTGCCCTAGTTCATAATAATTCATGGGCTATGTAAACCCAAGCCCTCATAATAGTATGCCATCATTTGTGAAATACAAATAGAGTTAACCAAGTGCCATGCCATCAAATGTAGAGGTCCGCAATACATGATGCCCTAAATCCAAATGCAATGCATAGAGTGCAGTCTTAGTGACAGTGAGCAAAGCATGGCAACCTAAAATCATGGGCTATGCAGAACAGTAAACATGGAAGATAGTGCCACAAATCCTGGTATGAATAAGTATGCCCTAGTCACATAGCTCATGGTGAAGTGCCAAATAGTGCCCTCATCTATATGATGATTCAATAACTAACCCCCATTGCTCATGGGCTATGCATGAATATAAAAGAGAGACAGTGAATAAATGCATATTATGCGACAAGGGTGCCCTAGGTACTAAGAAATAGAGTTACAGTGAAGCATGTACCCTATGTTTATAGTGATGAATGCCGAATTCAATGCCACGAGCCCACAACCATACATATGCAAAAATCCAGACAATGCAAATATGATGCCCTCAGCATGGTACCAAATAGAGAACAATATGAATAATGCCAATATCAATTGAAAATCTAGAGTAAGTGCTAGATGAAGGGTCACACTCACTGGCATTCAATACACAAGTGAATGAAGAAAATTTACAAGCAGTGCTATTATCAATACCCTGAAATACGAAGATAGCAACCAAACCAGATGCAAAGATACAAGCTGAATAGGGGATACAATGCTAGTGCAAGGATCAAATACAAATGAATATGCCCTCACAGTGCCATCAAATATAGATATGAAATCCTAACATATGCCATCATTTTGTAGAGGAAGGAATAACATAAAGCAAAAATGCTATGAGTGCCAAATGAATCATACCTCAGTCAATATGCCAAAAAAAAAGAGGTTGATGTTTCCTCAATCAAACTCAGAGATCAAAGGTGGAATTGCTAGTCAAGATGGAAATTTGCCTAGTGCCATCAAGGGAGAGTGCATGTTGCAGTGGTTTCTCCATCTTCCAAGTGTTAATGGATTGATTGGTCATTTGAGTCTCCCCTCTTTTAGGGTTGTGATTCTTGTGGTCTCATCTTTTATTTTCTGTGTTTCTTTTAGGTGGATTTATTTTTTTTCTTTTTTTGATTGATAAGA
This sequence comes from Chamaecyparis obtusa, assembly GCA_027943335.1. NCBI lineage: Eukaryota > Viridiplantae > Streptophyta > Pinopsida > Cupressales > Cupressaceae > Chamaecyparis > Chamaecyparis obtusa. The sequence continues at coordinate 13,379 of BSBK01010160.1, read as the reverse complement.
GGCTGAAGCCAAAAAAATTTTATTAATAATTAAGAATATGACATACAAAGATAGCCCCACTCAGTGTAGGCACTGGTAGGAAAGAGCAGGGTCGAGAAAACCTCTAGTCGTGCCTCAGACTAAACCTAGGTGGATTGCTTTTTAAAGTTGTAAATATTTTAAAATTTGTTTCCCCATTTTTTTTGGGTTCAAGTTATTTTAAAATACCATTAAATCCACATGTATTGGCATAAGGGTAGTAAAAAATTAAATGTAAAAAGTCATTGCAAAATGTCATTATAATTCTAACAAATGGAATTTTATAAGTCATTTTCGGAATACCATTTTTTAGAGCATGACTTAGTGGGTGGGATCTTTCCTTTGACCATCTATTTTAGGCACCCCACTTTTTCCACTACCCCTACAATCTTGGGAGTTGGGCATCTGAGTTGAGGAGGCATTTTATGGGCCTATTTGCAGATTTTCCTTTTTAGGAGGTCATGGGTCATGAATGCAAATTCCTATAGTTTTCATTTTTATACCTCTCACTTGGGTGATTGAGGTTGGTTCTTCTTTCCCTCATTCTGGGAGGTGAAGGTTTGTAGCTCTGGAGAAGTAAGCTGTTCTTTGGCTCCCTTCAATTCGGTTTATAGAAATTGTCCTTCTTTTCCTACAGCTTTGCAAGTCATTTTGATGGATTTGATGTCATGTATTATGATAAAGAAATTTTAGTCCTTTACTTGATATTTTGTTCATTTTGATGTTCAAAAGCACTGTTATTTCTCAAGGTCTCAATCTGTGTATGTTGAATGTGTTTGGGTTTGTGGAATTCATTTTCCCTTCTCATCTACAACCAGCACCTGATTATTTCGAAGGGAAAAATTAGATTAGGGAGAAGTTGTGATGCTCAGGTTATGTTCTAAATCATATTGTGAGTTTTTTTTCAGTTTGTGGATCTATCAAAGTTTTGGTGAATCACCTAGTTTTAGCTCCAATTTCATGCAATCTCTCTCCCTTTTCCTTCAAAGTTTGGTTAATTTTTTGGCAATTCAAGGGGAAGTCAGCCCCTAATTCGGAGGTCTACTTCCTGATAGGTTACCCATAGCCTGGAGGTAGTCCCATGTTTCAAAGGATTTCTAGGGTCTACACTTAGGCATACTCAGGTGCAATCTCTAGTGACAATAATAACCTCTCTCTATTTTGGGATATTCAATTTTTTTTGAATTTGGCATGCCAGTCTCACTCGATGCCAAACTTGTAGTGAGGGTTAGTTGAAAGTTGCACTAAGCACGATTGTTCAACAAACTATCAAGCCTCATAACTTGGACCTCATGAGAGGTATCGGTGATCCTAGAAGACCATGTTTATTATGTGTTCCTAGTGTATTTGCAGGTGTAACACTACAATCTCAATCATAGTGCTAGAAAGAAAAACATTAAATCAAATGGAAAACCACAACATTTTATTTATTTAAGATTCTATTATAAGTTACAACAACTGAGTGTCCTTAGGACATTGTAAAAAAATATCAAAAAAATACATCATCATTATACATCATAATCTTAACAACAGTACAAATGTTGCTCTGAACTACAAATAAGTACATCATTATGTACAGTTATTTCTTAAGAAAATACAATCTAGTAAACAGTCCAAGTTGTCTACCAAAATAGGTTGATCCTTCTCAACAAGAATCTATAAAACCATAACACAAGCACAAAATAGACAATAGGGCTCAACATATATACACATAAAGAAATCTCCATGAGTCACCTGCAACAAGTTAGTACCATAATGATAATTCATCAAGAAACCTTAAGCAAGTGAAACATTTAACAATCACACAGATAAAACATATCAACATGATGAAATGTAAGAAAACTCACAATAAGAATTCAAAATGATGATGCACATATATACCGAGATGATTTATCACTGAAGAATCATGCTTCTGCACCCATGGTTGTGCTCATGATGTATCTTGCAGTGCAAGGTAGTCTGTTTAACCCCGTTAATAAACCATAACAGCGCTCACAGCTAACTATTATAATAGTTTAGAAATGTAACAGTACCTCAAGCCCCATACTCCGTTCTAGATCATGCAAATCATAGACATAGGGAAGGCCAATTAGCTTATTAATGTTAAATCCCAACCCAGTTAATTTTAAAGGTTATCATTTGTCCACTGAATTGGTTTCCCAAATCCAGCCATCTCAATATGCGTTCATCATCTGAATTCTCAACAATCACATAATTTAACAGTGCTGGTAATGTAATAGCTTAGAGATATACACTATATCTTCATTTCCATTTCATATTTCTTTTTAATCCAACCATCACAATAGCAGAATTAAAGAAACATTTCAATCTTAACATCTTTAAAGCATTCACAATTAATGCCACAAAAGATACAATCTATTTATCGCCCATTGACTAATTCCCAAATTTAATGTTAGTGTTCGTAGACTAATGTTCTGTGCACACAACACCATCAGTCTACTCCTATGACCACTAACTTTGGAACGTAGTCAAATTCTCAACAATGTCAACTCATTTAATGAAACAACAAATCATAGTTTGAATTTTCAACATTTATTGTTGCAAGCTAAAGTATCATTTTGACAGTAACAAATGCTAATTTTTGAGTGCATAGTCACCAAATCTTATTACACAGTTACAATTCCAAATCTTTCTATCTAAATTTCTTTCATTCTGAAATGTTCCCTCTTCTAATAAAAGAATATGTAATCAACATAACAATGATGATAATGATTAACTAATTTAAGCATAACCAGGAACTTTAAAACATATCCAGATACTGAAATGAATCAAACCCAATAACTTACTATTTTTAATTACTCTATTTAATGCATTTACAAATAAAATAACTGAACACTTCTAATGAATCTACCTTGATTTCACACTGTCCTTCTATTACAACAATGCCCAAACATGGTAATAAACAAGATAACCTAGTAAACAAAATAACCAAATTGCTTTTACGACAATGTCATAAATGTAACAATTCGACCCCACTATACAACAAAGACTGAGCTATCCAGAACATCGACATATAAATAATTTCCAAAACAACACAACTTGGTATCAAATTGACAAATCTATTCAGTCGATGATTTACTCAAGTGATGAAATCTGAAACTTCATTTATTTAATAACCGAACAGACTGCCTATACATGAAAATGAATCTAGCCGTAAGTTCAAACTATCATCACACCACTAAATCCCCAATTCCTATCGAAAGCTCATGTTTTCAGTAAAAAGAAATTCAACAAAATTTAAACAATGACTAATACTGAAAACATAATAACCATTGTTCCCAATAAGAAGACCGAAAGTACATTGTTATTAGAAATTTACTTATGTACAAGACAACCGTAGTTTTTCCATTTTTGCACTATTATGAACTACAAGAACAACACTTAAAAGTAATTTAAAACACTCTGTCTATAACTCATAACAACTATAAGTATACAACATACCATGTATGGAAAAACAATTATAGGTCATACAAGACTTTCGAACACTTCTTTACCACCTCTTATGACCCACTACATGGTTGGTCCAGAGAACCCTACAAAGATTCGAAACATAAACTAACTCATATTTGACAGATTGGGAACCTAAGAACACTTGCTTTGTACTGAGTCAAACAATCGATAACCAACAACATTACAGTAAGATACAGCCTCGAGCTTAACAGCCACATTCGTGGTAGTTGAAACACCATAATATTACATATAAGAAGACACAAAACACGTATTACATCAGTGACTTCTAAGCATGAGTCCCGAAACCCATTTAATCATTTCAAGAGAAACATGAAACACCCACAACACTCAACATTCATAGTATTTCGATGTCACATTAATCACCCACAAGTCTGTAAAGAATAACCACAAATCTAAACCTAAACCTATACAAAAACATGCCCTCAAAACAACTTAACTTGCTAATGTTACAGCCATTTTAACACTACACAAGCATGGTAGCAACCACAGAAGAACATTCACTTTTAAAAGCATATAAAGTAAAGCAAGAACAGACGATTAGGGATAAAAGCTGGCCCTGACCTTTTAAAGATAGTGTCAAGATAAAACTCGAGCTACAGTCAACCAAAGCCCTCGACTAGCACGAGTCTAGCACCAAGCTTTCCAATGGTAGATACAAACATCAATAAATTCTTGCTGTTACAACAACCCAGAAGAACCCACAACTGAGAACTCAAAGTCGACCATAAAACCCAAAACCAATAGCATAAAAAGAATAGAGGAATCCTTCACTTCCACATCTTAGTCAAGCCATGAGCTGAGGAAATCGCCAAGAATAACGAACAGAGTAAAGGTAGAGAGAAAAATGCCCACATTGCTGAAAACCTCAAAACTGATGGCGGCAAGACTTCGAGACTGAAGTAATAGAATTAATGATACAAATACATCTCTATTAATATCCTAACAGAAACCTCAGTGCTGGCATGCTAACAGCCAAGGAAGATGTCCTTGCTGTTACAATCAATAAAATGCTCGGTGAATTATTATTATTCACACATATGTTCATATATTTTCACAATACAATTGCATAAAATTAGATTATATATACATATATATACACACACACACACACACACACACACATATATATATATATATATATATATATAGACATATATATATATATATATATATATATATATATATATATATATATATATATATATATATATATATATATATATATATATATAGACATATATATATATATATATATATATATATATATAGACATATATACATATATATATATATATACATACATAATATATATATATACAGATATATATATATATATATATATATATAAACACAGATATATATATATATATATATATATATATATGTATATATATATATATATATACATATATATATATATATATATATATATATACATATATATATATATATATATATATATATATACATATATATATATATATATATATACATATATATATATATATATATATATATATACATATATATATATATGTATATATATATATCTATATATATGTAATATATATATATATATATATCTATATATATATATGTATATATATATGTATGTGTGTGTATATATATATATATATATATATATATATATATATCTATATATATATATATATATGTGTGTGTGTGTATATATATATCTATATATATATATATATGTATATATATATCTAGGTGTGAAATGATTCTCTCCCACATAACAGACACCATTATAAATGAGAAATTAACAATTTCAAGAATACAAAAATGATTTCACTATAAATACATTGAATGTGTTAAATTTCCTAACATTAAACAAAAGATTCATACCTATACAAGCACACATAGATATACATATATGTTTAATTTTCCCCAATCAATACATATACACACACGAGAGTTTTATAGAGATCAAACATAATAATTCAAAAATCTATGCCAGACCTATAAGAAACACATCAAATCTGATTTCACATTGATAGCAAAAACTGAAGATCCTGCAATAGTAATCATGCAGTGAGAATCCTTGCAACATCATAAACATCAAATAACTGCAAACAGTTCTGAGACAAAATCATGTGTTTCTGAACCAGCAACACAACTAAAGCTGATCAACAAAAAATCCAAGTACAAAGAATTTGAAGTACAAAAGTAGTGTTTATAACAGATGCAACTCACAAGCACAAAAATTAACCAGTCTGAACACAAACAGAACCATATGCAGAGTTTAGCTTATCTTCAAAATAGAGCTAGAGTCTAATGTAAACAACAAAGCAACTAAGAAAAATAGAGAAAGTATGGTCAGGCATGACACCCTCCCCCCACTAGTCCTTGACTTCCTCCGGGAAGTCAGCAAAGAGGAATGGATGTGCTGCGTTCATTAGTTTAGTATCTTCCCAAGTGGCAGAAGATTCATCATTTGGGTCCCACTGAACCTTACTTACCTTATTTTTCTTCCTCTTAAATCTAGAGTTTTGCTGTAAATAATTTGTACTAGTTCCATCATAATCTGACCATCTACCACTTGCAAATCATTCCAATTGAGAACATGTACAATATCAGGAATGTATTTACGTAAAATAGAAACATGAAAAACATTATGAATGCGTGCAAACTTCGGTGGTAGGGCTAATTTGTAGGCAACTGGTCCAATCCGCTCCAGGATTTCAAATGGACCCACAAACTAAGGTGCAAGTTTGGATCCCTTCCCAAAATGAATAGGGACTCTTCCGTGGCCTTACCCTAAGAAACACCTTGTCACCAACTACAAATTGGAGATCAATTCTATGCTGGTCAACGCACTTTTTTTGCCTATCCTGAGCAGTGATAAGATGTTCTCTAATTTTTGTCACCTGCTGCTCCATCTCCTAAAGTAACTCAAGACCTAAAAGTACCCTGTCATCCAAATTGTCCCAGCTAAGAGGTGTTCTACAAGGTCTTCCATACAAAGCTGGAATGGAGCCATCCCTATAGAGCTGTCATAGCCATTATTGTAGGCAAATTCCACAAGATGCAAGTACTCTTCCCACTTGTTTTGCCTGTCCATGACATACATCCTGAGCATGTCTTCTAGGACCTGGTTAACCACGTTCAATCTGCCCATCCATTTTAGGATGATAAGCTGAACTAAAATTCAACTGAGTACCCAAATCCTGTTGCAGTGACCTCCAAACTGCAGAAGTGAATATAGGATCTCTGTCAGATATAATTTTTTTTTTAGGAATTCCATGCAACTTGACCACTTGCTCCATAAAAATCCTAGCCGCAGAAGTAGCATTCTAAGTAGACCTAATAGGAATGAAATGAGCCACTTTAGTCAAATGGTCCACCACCACCATAATAGCATCATGCCACCTAGCAGTGAGTGGCAAACGAACTATAAAATCTATAGAAATGGTATCCCATTTCCATTCTGGAATGCTATGCGACTGCAATAAACTAGCTGGATGTTGATGTTCTGCCTTAATCCTTTGGCATTCCAGACACCTTACCATGAAGTCGGCTACATCGCTCTTCATCCCAGGCCAATAATAATGTTGCTTGAGATTAGCGTGCATTTTCTTGGACACTAGGATGTGCCGAATACGGTGATTTATGAGCTTCTGACATGACAAGATTATGTAAATCACCCATATCAGGAACATAAATACCTCCCGGTAGATCATCAACCCTTCAGGATTAATGGAATATCCTTCAAAATGACCTTCCATCATGCTGCCACTATCAATCACTACTTTCACATCAGTGAACCACTGATCCCGCTGACAGATTCTACAATATCTTTTCCTTTAAATCAATAGTCAAAATTAAAGAAGCTATCTCATGGCGCCTTCTGCTAAGAGCATCAGCTACCAACATTCTCTTTTCCTTGCACATACTTCACCGCAAAGTCATACTCACACAAAAACTCCATCCATCTTCGCTATCTAGCATTGAGGTTGGGTTGTGTAAATAGGTACTGGAGACTGTGATGATCAGTATGCAATTCAAACCATTGACCAAGGAGAAAATGCCTCCACTTAGTCAAAGCATGCATAACTGCTGCCAGTTCTAAGTCATGAGTGGGATAATTAATTTCATGATTCTTAATTTTCTTGGATTCGTAAGCTATCACCTGACCATCCTGCATTATTACTACCCCTAAGCCATCCAAAGAAGCATTTGTGCAAACCACAAACTCCTTAGAAGGATCGGGTACTGCTAAAACCGGTGCACTAGTCAAACATTCCTTAAGCTTTTGGAATGCTGCCTTGCACTCATCTGTCCAAACAAACTTCTTCCCTTTCCTTTGGAGAGATGTGATTGGATGAGCCATCCTGGAAAAGTTAGACACAAACCTTCTGTAATAGCTTGCTAACCCCATGAAACTACGAACCTTTGAAACATTGGTAGGAGCCAGCCAATCTATAATAGCTCAAATCTTGGAAGGATCAACAACTATCCCATCCCCTGAGATGATATGGCCCAAGTAGCAGATCTTAGTTTTGAAGAACTCACACTTTTCTAAATTTTCAAAGAGTTTGTCCCTTCGAAGACAACCAAGAATCTGCTCTAAGTGCTACTCATGCTCTTTAACAGAGTTAGAATATACCAAAATATCATCCAAAAAGACCACAACAAATTTATCCAAGTACTCCCTGAGTACGTTGTGCATCAGATTCATAAAGATTGATGGTGCATTAGTTAGACCAAATGGCACTACTATGAATTCATAGTGTCCATATCTGGTGCAGAATATTGTCTTATGGATATCTATCTCCTGGATTCTAAGTTGGTGATACCCTGACTTAAGGTCAATCTTCAAAAAGATTCGAGCACCCTTGACCTGATCAAACAAGTCATCAATCCTTGGCAGTGGATACCTATTCCTAATGGTGACCTTGTTCAACTGCCCTATAATCGATGCAAAGTCTCAAAGATCCATCTTTCTTCTTCACAAAGATAACAGGTGCACCCCAAGGTGACACACTAGGACATATCAGCCCCTTTCTCCAAAAGCTCCTCAAGATGATATTTAAGTTCAATCAATTCCTGGGCTGTCATTCTATATGGAGCCTTGGAAATTGGCTCAGTTCCTAGTACTAGATCAATTCGAAAGTCAATTTCCCTTTTAGGAGGTATACCAGGAATCTCTTTTACAAAGACATCAAAGAAATCTTGCAACACTGGATGATCAAGAGAAATGTCTCCTGCTAGATAATCCTCCAAGTCATTAACAGAAATGGCAAATAATTTGCAGCCTTTACGAATGCATCTTGCCAATTGATTGGCTGAGATGGTTCTAAATGAGATAGGCCTCTTCATCCCAGAAATAAACTTAGCTAAACCCATATCATCCACACACCTGATGATTTTGTTCTTGTAATCAATCATAGCTTGATGCTGTTCCAGCCAGTCCATACCTAAACTATATCATAAGATCCCAAAGGAATTACCCTAAGATCCACGAAAGTAGTAAAGGCTTTTAACTAAACCTTACAGCCTGGAGCTATAACACTAGCCTCCACTCGAGATCCCGAAGCTAATTCCACTTGCCACATAGTATTAGCCCTTGCCACTGGAATCCCACTTTGTGCAACTAAACTGGATGAAATGAATGAATCTATGGCACCGGAATCAAAAAAAATAGATACCTTCTTACCTTGGGTATTACCTCTAGCTTCGATGACCGTGTTCTTATGCTCGGCTTGTTTCTGATCCAAGGTGGAAAATATACGGTGGTTCCTAGCAGAATCACCCACTGCAACCTTAGACCTAGGTGGATAAGCCCCTGATTTCTTCTTGTCCCAATTAGGACACTGAGCCTGATAATGCCCTTGCTGACCACAACGGAAACAAACCATAGATTTCTTGAAGTCTCTGCTCTGAGAAGGTGCATTTCTTAGAATACTCTGAGATTGCTGAGGTGGTTGGGATTGTTCTGGACCCTTAGTGTACTTGTTAGATTGAGAGGATTTGTCAAACTTCCTCTTTTTGAACTTCCCACCAGGAAATCTAGATTTGAAACTTCCTTGAGGCTGCTTCTGATTCTTACTGTCACTCTGAGTAGGTGAATTCACACTGGCTTTAATAGATGACCCATGGTACCTTGACTTCATCTCAATAAGCTTGGCTCACTCAGAAGCCTCCTGCATAGTCATAGGTTTGAAGGTCCTCACTTCTTCACCAATCTTGGAATTAAGTCTCCTAATGAAATGCTGAATCAAAGCTTTATTATCCTCCATCCATCCCGAGTATTTCTTGAGTTCATAAAACCTCTTCTCATAGGCTTCTATAGTAGAGCCTTTCTGCATAATGTTAAAGAACTCTTTAGCTCGAGCTTGCTGCCAATACTCAGACATAAATCTTTCCTTGAAGCGTTCCACAAAGAGTTCCCAAGTCACCTGAGAAATATCAATTCCTAGCTTTTCCAACTCTTGTTCCCACCAAATGGATGCAAAATTCTTGAGCTGCATGACAGTCCACCTCACCTTCACATTGCTTTGGTAATGGTGCAAAATAAAGCATCGTTCAATATTCAACAACCATGCTTCAGCTGCAGTGCCTTCCTCAGTTCCAAAGAACAACGGTCCCTTGATCTTGGACAAATCTTTCATGTGTACCCTGAAAATAGGATTCTCCTCCACAAGAGGATTGTTATTCTAATCTCGACATACCTGGTGATTTTCTCCCCCACCAGGAACATGATTATTAGCCTCAATGTCATCCAACCGTTCCAGAATATGTTGGAGAACCATAGCATGAGGATCCCCTTGATTATCCTGATTATTACCATCATTAAGACCTTGCCCGATGGAAATATAACCATCTGTAGCCTGGTGTCTAGGAACCTCTGCCATGGCCCCTACCTCTGCCTTTTCCCACATCGGCATTGACCGGGTCACCGTGCCCTCAAGCTCCTCTTGTAAGGGGAGGCATAATGACAACCTGAAAACAAACTACCGTTAAAATTGTGACTAACGAGTTAAACCCTATAACCCAACGCCCTAATTAAAGTAAACTTGGCTCTGATACCAAATGTAACACTACAATCTCAATCATAGTGCTAGAAAGAAAAACATTAATCAAATGGAAAACCACAACATTTTTTTTTATTTAAGATTCTATTATAAGTTACAACAACTAAGTGTCCTTAGGACATTGTACAAAAATATCAAAAAAATACATCATCATTATACATCATAATCTTAAAAACAATACAAATGTTGCTCTGAACTACAAATGAGTACATCATTATGTACAGTTATTTCTTAAGCAAATACAATCTAGTAAATAGTCCAAGTTGTCTGCCAAAACAGGTTCATCCTTCTCAACGAGAATCTATAAAACCATAACACAAGCACAAAACAGACAACAAGACTCAACATATATACACATAAAGAAATCTCCATGAGTCACCTGCAACAAGTTAGTACCATAATGATAATTCATCAAGTAACCTTAAGCAAGTGAAACATTTAACAATCACATAGATAAAACATATCAACATGATGAAATGTAAGAAAACTCGCAATAAGAATTCAGAATGATGATGCACATATATACTGAGATGATTTATCACCTAAGAATCATGCTTCTGTACCCATGGTTGTGCTCATGACGTATCTTGCAATGCAAGGTAGTCTATTTAAACCCGTTAATAAACATAACAGCCCTCACAGCTAACTATTATAATAGTTTAGAAATGTAACAGTACCTCAAGCCCCGTACTCCATTCTAGATCACGCAAATCATAGACATAGGGAAGGCCAATTATCTTATTAATGTTAAATCCCAACCCAGTTAATTTTAAAGGTTATCATTTGTCCACTGAATTTGTTTCCCAAATCCAGCCATCTCAATATGCGTTCATCATCTGAATTCTCAACAATCACATAATTTAACAATGCTGGTAATGAAATAGCTCAGAGATATACACTATATCTTCATTTCCATTTCATATTTCTTTTTAATCCAACCATCACAATAGTAGAATTAAAGAAACATTTCAATCTTAACATCTTTAAAGCATTCACAATTAATGCCACAAAAGATACAATCTATTTGTCACCCATTGACTAATTCCCAAATTTAATGTTAGTGTTCGTAGACTAATGTTCTGTGCACACAGCACCATCAGTCTAGTCCTACGACCACTAACTTTGGAAAGTAGTCAAATGCTCAACAATGCCAACTCATTTAATGAAACAACAAATCATACTTTGAATTTTCAACATTTATTGTTGCAAGCTAAAGTATCATTTTGACAGTAACAAATGCTAATTTTTGAGTGCATAGTCACCAAATCTTATTACACAGTTACAATTCCAAATCTTGCTATCCAAATTTCTTTCATTCTGAAATGTTCCCTCTACTAATAAAAGAATACGTAATCAACATAACAATGATGTTAATGATTAACTAATTTAAGCATAACCACAAACTTTAAAACATATCCAGATACTGAAATGAATCAAACGCAATAACTTACTATTTTTAATTACTCTGTTTAATGCATTTACAGATAAAATAACTAAACAGTTCTAATGAATCTACCTTGATTTCACACTATCCTTCTATTACAACAATGCCAAAACATGGTAATAAACAAGATAACCTAGTAAAACAAAATAACCAAATTCCTTTTACGACAATGTCATAAATGTAACAATTAGACCCACTGTACAACAGAGACTGAGCTATCTAGAACATTGACATATAAATAATTTCCAAAACAACACAACTTAGTATCAAACTGACAAATCTATTTAGTCGATGATTTACTCAAGTGATGAAATCTGAAACTTCATTTATTTAATAACCGAACAGACTACCTATACATGAAAATAAATCTAGCCGTAAGTTCAAACTATCATCACACCAGTAAATCCCAAATGCCTATCGAAAGCTCATGTTTTTAGTAAAAAGAAATTTAACAAAATTTAAACAATGACTAATACTGAAAACATAATAACCACTGTTCCCAATAAGAAGACCGAAAGTACACTATTATCAGCAAATTACTTATGTACAAGACAACCGTAGTTTTTCCATTTTTGCACTATTATGAATTACAAGAACAACACTTAAAAGTAATTTAAAACAGACTGTCTCGAACACAAAACCACTATAAGTATACAACATACCGCGTATGGAAAAACAATTACAGGTCATACAAGACTTTCGAACACTTCTTTACCACCTCTTATGACCCACTACATGGTTGGTCTTGAGAACCCTACAAAGATTCGACACACAAACTAACTCATATTCGACAAATTCGGAACCTAAGAACACTTGCTTTGTACTTAGTCAAACAACCGATAACCGACATCATTACAGTAAGCTACACCCTTGGGCTTAGCAGCCACATTCGTGGTAGTTGAAACACCATAATATTACATATAAGAAGACACAAAACACGTATTACATCAGTAACTTCTAAGCATGAGTCCCGAAACCCATTTAATCATTTCAAGAGAAACATGAAACACCCACAACACTCAACATTCATAGTATTTTGATGTCACATTAATCACCCACAAGTCTGTAAAGAATAACCACAAATATAAACATAAACCTATACAAAAACTTGCCCTCGAAACATCTTAACTTGCTAATTTTACAGCCATTTTAATACTACACAAGCATGGTAGCAACCACAGAAGAACATTCAATTTTAAAAGCATATAAAGTAAAGCAAGAACAGAGGATAGGGATAAAAGCTGGCCCTCACCTTTTAAAGATAGTGTCGAGATAAAACTCGAGCTACAGTAAACCAAAGCCCTCAACTAGCACGAGTCTAGCACCTAGCTTTCCAATGGTAGATACAAACAGCAATAAATTCTCGTTGT